>LBNR01000013.1:701510-968908 GCA_001262555.1 Fusarium nygamai | reverse complement strand
TACCTTAGGTTATAAAGCAGTAAGGTACCCTTTTACGGAGCCTCAGCGGCATGGGGTCATATCTAACTCCGTCGGACACGGAACATATACCCATGTCATACCCATGTCCACTGCGCCTCTATTCTCACGTGTTTCAGTTTCTTCAAATTGTTCTCACCGATATATAACGAGACACCAAGAATCACAAAAGATAATTGCCAGCCATTATTCTTTCTCTCCCTGTTCTATTTCTATTTCATATTCTATATAACGCAACTAAAGCACTTAAATTTCGCCTGCTATTGGTGCAGCCTAGAATACCTACCAATATGGCTTTAATGCGTTGTATGAACACCGCTACGTTTGAGCTCCGTACCAGTACGCAAATTGACTTCAAAGAACGAGGCTACGCCATCCTATCTCACCGATGGGGATCAGATGAGATTCTCTTTTCCCAAATCGGGAATTTTGCTCAGGAAATGAGGGACACCAAAGACCGACATGGCTTGCCACAACTCGATAAGATCCTAGGCGCTTGCATCACCGCTCGGAAGCAGGGTCTCCAGTGGATGTGGATTGACAACTGCTGTATCAATAAGTCTGATAGTAGTGAGCTATCTGAGTCCATCAATTCCATGTTCAAATGGTATAGTGAGGCTGCGGTATGTTTGACATATCTCTCCGACGTACGCAAGAGCTCAGGCACCACGGTCGGCTCGCAAGTCTTCCGAAGTTTTGAGACTGGTGAGAAGTCTTTGTGGTTCACGCGTGGATGGACATTGCAAGAGCTTCTCGCACCTGGCAAGTTACTCTTCTACGATACAGACTGGAATTATCTGGGGTCCAAGCGGGAGTTAGCGGAATCAATCGAGGACGTCACTGGTATTGCCGCGCATTATCTTACCAACGAAAAAGATTTCCGGACTGCCTGCATTGCCGCTAAGATGAGCTGGGCGGCACATCGCGAAACGACACGCGAGGAGGATATGGCATATAGCCTGTTTGGTATTTTCAATCTTCACTTGCCCGTTCAGTATGGGGAAGGGAAAGGGGCCTTCTTGAGGCTTCAGGATGCTCTGATAACCAAGAATGATGAATCGCTCTTCGCCTGGAAGATGCCCCTTGAAGGCCCAGGGGTTGCATACCAGATTATACCAGATGGTATGGTAGACCTAGGCCCAGATGAATGGGGCCTTCTAGCTCCTTCGCCGAAATGGTACGAGCATTGTGGAAAGATGACAATACAACACAAGAAGATGGTAATGAGGCAGCGAGGAGGGTTCACCAGAACGCCGCAGGGAATTAGCGGTCCAATCTCCAAGCGGAATCATTATGTCACTGCAGTACTAACCGGGTTAACTGTTGTGGGAGCAATCCCTTTCCAGATATGGCTGGCTGTAAGGCAGAGGACGACACTTAAATACACACTCAACTGTTGGGAGCCAAATGAGGCTGGCGCAATGAGGGCTGTGAGACTACATTTACGACCCGTCAGGAGGGATCCCCCGATGTGGATCAGAACTGGTAGTCAAAGCTATGATTTGGTTAAAGAAGCACCCTCTTCTGATTATTCGGCAGTCGGGACGATCTGGCAACCTCAACTCTTTTGATGGTTGTGCTGTAGCGACTCCCGATTCCATGAGGTTAGAATAGACTCCCGGCTACATGCATAATAAACATAAACATACCTTTTCCTTATTCAGGTACCTACCATTATGCTTTTGTAATTACCAGTTCTAACTTTATTTAACATCATAGTAAAGTAATTTTAACACAATAAGTTAGAGGTCCGTATAACCCAATGGACCTAATGCTGCAAGTCTTATAAACATGCTCTGATCACGGCTCCTGTCAAACAAAGCCAGAGAGGCCCACTGCTGCAGTATAGGCCCCTATATAAATTACCAATTTATATATAACATATCCTAGTTATAAGAATATTAACACATGTTCCTTTATTAGGTAACTAGGGCCGCCAGAAACGCAGGCGCCCAGAATCTCAGCACCAGCAAACGATCGGGCTCTTGAAAGGCGCTAACACCGACACGCCATACTCTTAGTCCAGTAGTCATCACCTGCACTTCAATCACATTTCAGCTCTAGTATGGGCTTTTAGCTCCACCATTTGGCTCTTGTATCTCTGATGGTATTAGTGCTGCAGTGGACTTCACATTCATTTATGTGATAGGATATGAAATCGTCAACAAAATGTACCTTTATCCCCACTTGCCCTATATCTCAGCGCATAGGCAACTGGATTGAGTCACTAAAACAAAGTGTTTTCTTCTATATAAAAAGGCAATTTCTATAAGAGCAGCTATCTATATATACTCCTACTTCTATGTAAGGAAGAAAGTTCCTTCGCTGTTAAGAAGCTGCCATTGACCCCGTCGTCTCTAAATGTTAGATTGTGTCTTCCGTCCACTGACACGTACATCTGTATTCCTCCCTGCTGGTATAATATCTTGATTGATTGGACGGTCGGACCGGCCTGGCTACTCGCCTGTTGGGTCGCCTTGAGTTTCTTTCGAACTGGAGTCACTTTGTTTAGATAAAACTTCTTTTTATAACCTACTTTAAAGATCATATACTAACCCTTATAGTATATAGTATTTTGATTATCTGATATACAGTAAGTTATTTAACTTAAATACCTTTTAATTATAACTATTAATAATATTATAGCTATTTATTATAATACTTAAAAGAAGTATATAAAGACTTTATTTTAATAAGCTTTATTTAATAAAAAGATATACTATAAACTAAGCTATTAATAGAGATAATTATAATAAGCTATATAATAAAGGTATAGAAATTATATTTACTTAAGAATATATAATAATAGTATTTATATTAAATAGACAGCTTTTAGTTATAAAATCCTTAAGCTTATATAGCCTTATTATAAGCTAGTTAATAAAGGCTTTTTTAAGCTTAAAATAAAGGTATTTTATAAGCTTAAAAATAAATTATATAAAAAAATAAATTTGAAGATTAAGTGTAATGGTCATACTTAACTACTACGCTATAGGGTAAAAGATTAGGCTATAACTGCTATTATAGCAATTACAGTAGTGTGTAACTGCTTATGGAAGCCTTACAGCGCTGTTTTGGTCACAAATCGTAATATAGTACTAAATTTATAGCTTAACTTTCTTGTTAAAATTCAATACTTTTAAGCGTTTTTTTACTATAAATAATATCCTTAAGCCAGCCTTTTTTAAAAATTATAACTTCGCGCACCCAGAAGCTAAATGATTTTGCTTCAAGGCATCTCTTTTGGGCGCAGAGGGTCGTCCTCTGTCCGGTCGGCAACCACATCTTCCTCTGACTCTGTGGGCTTAGGACCTGCATCCCCAGCAGGCATTTGGATAGTGTGGTGCTTCTCTGGAGGAAGTGGATCTTCTGTCGAGCGATCCGCGACGACATCCTCCTCGCTCTCAGTCGGTGTACCGTGGGTAGCCTTCTGCATGGTCAGTAGCCATAAAGGACCAGCTGAAGCTTCGTAGCGGTGTGAAAGCGGAGAGTCGCTGCCTCGGGCCACAGTACGTAAATAGCTCCGGTTTCCTACCAGGGCTACCGCAGGTATCCAGAGTGGACTGCTAGTTGCTATGGTCTTTCTGGCCAACTGTATGAACGCTCTTGAGTTCCATAGTAGGCGTCGACAATACTCCGGTATAGCAACGGCCATTTTGTAATGGTGGTATAATGTGAATTGAAGAATAGAGGAGAGAAAATCTAATGAAACTTGTTGTTTTGGGAATGTGCAAATGAAATTGTTTGAAGTAATCATTACAGCAAAGCGGGCCAGCCGCGCTTTATAAACATGGGGAGCCGTTAAGCATGCGGGGTAAAGCCCAATCTAAATACCGAGTACAGTGGGCTCAGGAGCATGGTGCGACTGTGTACAACGTTTATAAGCTTTTAATGGCATGATCGTTGTGAAAGTTAATATTATCTCCATGAGAATCGTGGCTGAAAGAGCAGAGCCAGAGCAGCGGGACAATACTGGTAAACAGCCAGAATCCGTCAAGTTTGCTAGCTACGTAGCTCTAGGTACATCAGGACTTGAGGCCTCCTATTGCCTAAAAAGAACGAAGGTAGCAAAGTTTCTATATTCATACTGTCACTGGATTGGGTCATGATGCAATAATGATTTAAGGTAAGTGGCTAAGGAGTGGGGTAACAAGCCGCAATTATAAATCCAAGGTTCATCATATATTTAGAAATTGTAAGAGAGCTGTATTTCGGATATATCGAAGCTACAAGAAGAGCATTTTATTGCTTGATGCGTGGAACATGTGGTATTGCGCCCGCAATCTGAGCGTAAGTATGTGGTTGGGCGAGTGATTGCCTAGCTCGCTTCCTGCGCCACCTGGGATCTGTCTGCTTGATGCACATTCCAATGAAGCAAATGATGGTGTACCTAGCTTTGTGTGGTTTGGCCTATGGAATAGATTAATAATTCTATGTTATGTGGAGGATGTATCTGTGTGGAAGTGCGGTGCTCATAGACGGGAGAGAGGAGGCACCTTGGAGTCTTTATCGTTACGTTGCGTAAGATTAACTGTATCAACGCCTTTCTCACTGAAACCAGAGTCATTTGAGTCTTCTGTTATAAAAGTATCGGGAACGAAAATCAAGATATCGTCAAGAGGTGGATCCTGTAAGTTGCATAGTTTGAACTCAACACCATCAACATCACTCGACGGCAACTTGGACAAACATTGAAGAGGGCGGAGGCAAACATAAGCGCCGGTGACATCACGAATGCGCTAGTAAAAGGATTATTGAATAGAATATGAATAATATCATTTCTTACCTTTTAGATATACAGATTAAGTTCTATATGGGTTATATTCTATATCTTATGTTTTACAAGATATAGAATATACAGCATGCATAAAAAGCATGAGAAAAATCATTCAGATAGTAAATAGTGCTCCTATCCTATCCCTAACCATACGTCCTCCCATATCCTTCCTCCTGCAAAACTCGCAGCTCCTCCATGGGAAGTCCAGCAGGTGGAGTACACGGGACAGTATTCTTCGCTCCTTGAGCACCTCCTTCCTCCCCGAATGCATTCTCATGCTCAAATTCATCTCTCAGAACCTCACGAGTCCATAGTACTGGCCTCCCTTGGCGGCTCCTAAGCCACCATCGTTCCACCCATTGACTTTTTAACTCTTCATGGCTCCTCAGTAGATTGTGCGGGTGGCCCCATTGCCCATGAAATGTACGACTCGTATTATATAGGCCCGAGCAAAATACGCTAGACAATGACGTGCCGTGTTGTACCGCGGTGCGGCACAGGGTTGTCAAGACGTTGTTCCAGCCTGAGTAACCGGAACGGGATCCAAGCATGGCATTATGCAATTCCAGTCTCTCAATACCTGAATGATGCCTCATGAAGGTAAGCAGGTCTTCGGCGTCAACAAGGAGTCCCCGAAGGATCAAAGTTTTAAGCTGGCGAAACTGGAGCTTTGCGTCTATAATACGCTTAAAGACAGCCTCGTAGTAATGAAGCCTTGAGCCTCCATCATATGCCTCATACTCAAGGGTCTGGTACATGTGCAAGTCCAACTTCTGAAGGTTGGGCATATGCTGGAGAAGACGCGAGATACCGGGGAAGTTGTCACGGTAGAGGGATTGTGGCATGGTGTCTCCATAACGGCCTTGTATCTCAGATCCTTTCTCGTCCAAGATACCCATGTCGTAGTCCGCGTCCGAATCCCAATCACTATCATCCGTGGTATAATCCGCTCCCTCGGTTGTTGCGATGACACCATGCATATCTTGCCAGTCGATCTCCTCCCGAATCTCTTGCCAATGCAAACGTTGCCTCCTCCTCTCAACTGCTGCGACTTTCTGTCCATAGACTTGTGCCAATCGCCCCCAGCCGTGGTCCACCCGCGTGGAAAAACTAAAAGCTAAGTCTCTAATAATGGCTGACGATCGTGCAAGCCCAGCATCCATCAGCCCTGGCAATCCGACCGTGACATCGTAAGACGGTACACTGCAGCCTGTCGTATTGGTGTATATAAGCAAACTAGAAATGGCCCCGCCGCTTCGGGCCCAGGCCATCATTGCTAGGCGGTAAACCTGTGAGGCTTGAGTCCACAGTCGCTGCCGATCTGAATCTATGATGTGTCTAGCCACAGGCCTAGAGAACAGACCCGGTCCATCAACAAATCGTGCGTCCAATTCGATGGTATCTAGCGGAGAATGCTCTCGCCATCTGAAGATATGTGCAAGTCGATTCACGACTTCTTCTTCTTTTTCTGCCCTGAAGGCCATTTCATTTGCCTCAACGTGGGTTTTCATCCACTCAAGGTCCACCGCTAATTTCTTTAATTGTTCCTCAGTTGCTTTGGACAGTGGTTTATCAAGCTGCACAACGAATTCGTCTCCATATCGATTTGTGAGGGTCGACTCAGCTGTGTGACAAAGACCAGTAGCCAACGTGTTCTCGGCGGAGTGAATCGCAAAAGTCTCAGAAATAATCCGGATGTGACGGACATGCTTGCCGAATACATCGTCTTCCATAAGGGCCTCAATAGAAGATAGACTCGAGGGCGTGAGATTTGTAGACTTCAGTCCGAAGTAGCTATAAAAGCATGGCCCTAAGACCAAGTCGTTCATGCGCCTGTTTATCCGTCTGAGATTTTTAATGCACCCGAGCGATAGGTTGCCGAGGATTTGTTCAATGATTTCCCGTGGAAGCTTCAGCAAACATTTCTCGTCAGGCTTCATGTTAGTTGTTGCTTGAGATGTGCACATTTTGTTAATGAAGGAATCGTTGGCTTGAAGAAGCACCCGAAGGCAGACAACTATTAATGTTACAGTTTCACAGCAGACATAGGATGGTGGTATTCATATTATATCACAACTTATTAAACCCTCGTTTTGGTCCTAGCAGGGGCACTTGACGAATAGGAGGCCACAGAGTGTGCCCTTGAACTGACAGGCCCGCTGGTGGCTATGGCAGAGTAGCGGTGAGGGAAAAGGCGCTTGCAGTTTAGCTCAGGAAGGACACGCGCCAACCCCAGGCTCAAGGTTAATAAAATATTATCACATAACTTCACAGAGTTTATAAAGTTGCTCTGTAGATATAAAAACTATTCTAAGTATAAAGGTAAGCAAAGACCGCTTAAATAGAGATAACAAGTCTGATAAGTGACTCTATGTACTGAAGGTTTTTTTCTGACATAAAGCTCTCAACCTCGGTATAGGTCATTGCTAATGCAAAATCGCAGATATCTCAATCAAAGTCAGCTCCATTGAGTTTGGTATCTGAGTGTAGAGACCTTTTTAGTAGCGAAGGGCTAATTTAGCCCGTTTTAATGCCAAAGACTTAATTTGCCTTTTCGTGGCTATCTGCACTGGGGTTTCTCACTGCTGGGCTAGTGCCACCAATGTCTTTATTAGATTAACTCAGATGGATAAATGAAAGCCCCGTCAGAAGTGTCTGCCGATCTTGCGAATAATACGTCCATGTTAGCTCACTCTGGAATATTATAGTCCTTATCTCTGGCATAATAACTACAGCAGCCTTTGTACCCTTGATTTGGCGTTTGACTTCGTCTATGTGGACCGTTATATGAAACTCGTCAATAGCGGACCGCAAGTATATGGCCTTGAACGTTTGCCTTCCACCGATTGCGTTTTCGTTGTGTTTTTCGTATTGTTTTCTCTTTTTCGGGTTGATGGCCGCTTCTCGGCTTCGACAACCCTGTTTCATCCACTTTCTCATTGCAAGTGTCTTACGCTTGAGATAACTGATGAGCTTCCGGTCTGTGTTAAGTTGGGCTAATTGTTTAGTGGTCAGTGACTTAGGTATTCCGATATGATAATGGAGTTGAGAAGCAAGTACAAACATGTCTCGCTTCGGTGCACTTCTCAAGCAAATAGGCTGGCAGTCAGAGACAATACAGTATAACACTAAATAGGTGCTCGAGTCGCCTTTCCAACGCCCCACGGTTTGATTATGCTCCTCGAGGTCAGAGTATATATTGACAGGGTTGCGTCCTTTCAAAGCTCTATATTGGAAAGTGCCCAGATAGTTAAGGATATACACCGCAAATTATAAAGTGACCACAATGTACCTCTGTAACATCCGTAAGACCTTGCATTAATTGATTTAAACAGCACTGCGTCTGTGAAGCTATCAGCCACCCTCGAGCGAGCCTAGATCTTCTAAATCAGCCTATTTAGTCTGAGATTCAGAGTATGTTCCTATGTTTATGATTATTGCCTGAGAAAAAGGGGCAAGAGCTTAAGAATGGGAGCTACTTACCCCAAACTCCATTCAAAATAATACCTCTCTTGCGCGGGATTGCGAGTTTCATCTGTTTGTTCGGACATGCTCACGGTCCAATGTCATGTAGCGCGATACGCATAAAGGGCAGGCATAATGCCGCCTCAGGTACCATAGAGTAATGCAACCCGTATGAAATATATGCCCGCACGATAACCGACGGATGAGATCACTATCCGCTATCCCTTCCAAGCATATAGCACTATTAAGACTTGTCAACTAAACATGAAACTGCCTATTAGTTTATGTATTCCCTACCAGATGATAACCTCGTGGGGACACGTAGAATGCTGCTCTGAGCCTGTAGTTTCTATTCCCGTCATCGCTTGATTGTATGCCTGCGGTGGAGCAATCGAGTCCAACCGCTGCAAGTCGCTAATCTCGGAACTTATACTCCTTGCTGGCACATCGCTCTCGGAATCCTCTTGGACCGGAATCTGGTTGTTACTAGACTTAAGTCTTTGCCATACTTAGCTTATGAAATAGAGGTTTTGAGACTTGCTGGTGGGAAATGGCATACTCGTATATGATAAGAAGGGCATAAAACATGAAAAGAAATACAAAAAATAAAATAATGGGCAGCCCTTGGATGCATTCCTCTGACTTGATACATCCAGGGCTTATTACATGGATTTGGGATATATTCGTTCTCGCCATGATGGTACACAATTTCTAAAGGCTTTCTATGCTGGCCTTGGGAAGAGCTTGTCGCGTCGGAAGCCTTTATTTAAAGCCATCCGCAGCTTGAAAGATATGCTGCCATCAGGCGCACTTGGCGTAAACCTTTTGGGTCAGATCATACGAAGATTCTGGCCAGTGAACTCAGAACAGTGACCTAATCACACCACTTCAAGCCCCAGAGTGCGAGGGAAGCATTAGTATCGGAAAAGAAGCTCCGGCTTTGAGCGCCTATTAGAGGTTAGAGATCGAGTCGTCTTAAATTCTTGGTTATCCTGCCCCTAAATCAATTCATTGATCAAAGAAAAAGGTAAAGCTCTATTAATAGTGACATATCTATCTAAAGGAATACTCCATGGTCCAAGCGTAATCGAATAGACAGAATATACTCGTCTTGTGTCGAGAAATGGTGTGGTCGGCTCCCCGAACGTAACATGGCCCTTTGTGCAAGTAGAAGAGATTAAGCACAGGGTAAAAGTTAACTTCAACCCCAAAATTCTGTTACTAAGGACCATAATCAAAGTGGATTCAAGGGTTAGCACTACCACATGGGTGTCTGTTTTTGGGTTTGTTGCCGAAGTAGCTGGGCGAGGTATGGGTAGTCATTTTCATATTGCTGGTCATCCACTTAGTATGTAAAATAATGTAGTCAAGAAAGAAGCCATTGGTACAAGTCACTTGGGGATGATGTTAGTGAGGTCATATATGTGTAATGTCCAAATTCAGCATGGCATCATATGGCGGTCCATTGGACGCCCCCGCACGCTATGCCACCTATAAAGATTCTCCCCGCCGCAGCAGCATCAGAATGACCTTGAGATGAATGCATTGATAGCCATTTCAACCGGCCCAAAATCATTCAACATGCCGGCTCGGACCATCTGGCGTGCTGGACGCGGGGTGCTTTATCAGGTGCATCGAAGGGCGTATGCCTCGACGGCACTGACTCCGGAGCAGATCAAAGTCGTCCAAACGACCATCCCCGCACTGGAAAAACATGGCCTCGAAATTACAACACTCTTCTATCGCCAATTGCTCAATAAACACCCTGAGCTCAAGAACATCTTTAACACAGCCCATCAAGATACAGGCGAGCAGCCAGCCGCCCTCGCGCACGCCGTGTGGGCATATGCCGCCAATATTGAGAACCCTGAGGCCATGAAGGCAGCTATTTCCCGCATTGGACATAAACATGCGAGCTTGGGAGTTACTGCGGACCAATATCCAATCGTCGGCCAAGGGTTACTCTCGGCGATCAAGCAAATCCTCGGGGACGAAGTTAATTCAAAGGTCTTGGATGCTTGGGACGCTGCATACTACCAGCTCGCTGAGTATTTTATTACTTTTGAGGAAGGATTGTATCGAGAGGCCATGGCGACACCCGGCGGCTGGAACGGATGGCGCAAATTCTTCATTTCTGATAAAGTGAGAGAGAGCGAGGAAATCATCTCTTTCCATCTCATGCCAGCCGACAAGGGAGCTTTGCCATCCTACAAGCCTGGCCAGTTTGTCAGTATTCGATGTTTTGTGCCTGAGCTTGGGACATACCAGCCCCGGCAATATAGTCTGTCTGACGTGCCAAATGGAAAGTATTTTCAAGTTTCCGTTAAGAGAGAATTCGCATCGGATATAAAACCAGCCGGCCGAGTATCCAATGTCCTGCACGAGTTGCTGCCGGAGGGGTCGGAGGTGGATATCAGCATGCCATTTGGTGATTTCGTCTTGGACATCAACACTACAACGCCCGTGGTGTTTATTAGCGGAGGAGTTGGACTGACACCTATGATGGCCATGCTCAAGAAGATAACCCAGGAAGGCAAACCGAGGAAAGTGGTATTCATCCATGCTGCACGCAACTCACGCGTCCATGCTATGAAAGATACCCTCATCGAGATTGTGAGAGACCATCCGGAAGTCACCCGCCTTGTTTACTATGAGCGGGTTGAAGAAGATGATATACTGGGGCTTGATTACGATCATGAGGGGCGCGTGGATCTTGCAGAGGTTAAGCATAAGGTGATTCTGCCAGAAGCTAATTACTACATCTGTGGGCCATCGCCGTTTATGAATGCTCAGAGCAAGGCACTTCGGGATCTGGGTGTTGATGACAAACACATTCACATGGAGGTATTCGGGTCGCCAACTTCCTGATACTATATGAAAGTTTCCCCTTGTCTACAGCAGCTTAAATTTCAACTTAACCCAGCAATTCCAACTATTCCCTGGCCAGATTATCGCGACATTGCCAAGCCTGGTTCTCACACTCCTGAGTCCACGACTGCTCGCGCTATGGCACATTGTTGCGTTGGGAACAAGTACCCAAACCCCAGCACTGTTTTCTTCGTCATCCCCTTGGCAGTATAAGTCAGAATTAGTGTCTCTCATTGTCTTTCTGCTACGTGAACTTGAGCGATCATGGTTCATCTGAGCTTATCAGATAACAGGAATGTTTACATTAAAATAAATATGTTGAAAGGCTTAAGCTGTGTTCGTATAAGAAACAGGCTTTTAGCTACGCTTATCATTCCTTTCTACGGAAGCAAATGGATGGTCTTAAACTGTGGAAAAGATAATACGATCTTTATTCTCTTGTACAACGTGGGGCTATCTTCCTCTCCTATAGCTTGATCGTTCTATTCCCTAGTTTCCCTCAACCCCATCCATTCCTAATCAACCAGTCTTTATCCTCTTGCTCCTTCCGCTCCTTCCTACGTTCTTCAAAAATTTGCTTTATTGACTTTCCCTCCGCATTTGGCAGGTCCATCAACGTAGTTCCTCCAACCTCCACCAGTTTCGCCAAACTATTCTCTTGCGCTTCTGTTTTTTCCGCTGCCATTCTGTTGATGTCCTTTACTCGACAGAGACTGCCACCAGCAGTCCTGTGAAGGGGCGTTTCGTGTTTCGAATTCCTCATAGCGGGATTGGCGCCCTGCTGGAGCAGAAGTGAGATAGCATCTACTTGATTCAGGTTAGAAGAGGCAAGATGCAAGGGTGTGTTGCCATTGTCATCTTTATTTGTGACCTTTGCGCCGTGGGCTGGGAGAATAGCTATAGCATCTGTGTGGAAGGGTTTATAGTTACTGCCGCCGAAGAAGAAGGCGTGCAGAGGTGTTTCGCTTTTGTTGAGTATGCTTGCATCTGCGCCCCTGTTACTTAGTAATTTAAGGATAGTTGTATACTGCTTGCTCCGTTGACCATAATTTTGGGCGGCGTAATGTAAAGGCGTGTTTCCCTCATTATCCTGGACGTTAATTGTCGTAGGATCGATATCCAAGAGAAAATCAATAACTCTTGTCGCGTTTTGGACCCTGTCTTGAGGGCTCATTAGAAAGTTCGATCGATTTCGAGCTGCCCAGTGGAGAGGAAGGCTTCCTCGGCTATCGCCAGGCCGTATCGTATCTACAGCATTAATTTCGTTACCTCGATAATCAGGCAGAACCTGAATAGCGTTAAGAATTCAGTAAACGTAGGTAATAAAGATTGCAGTAACATTATCAATATAACCATATTGGCTATGAAATCCCAAGTCGTGTTGGCAGTTTCGTGCCCTGGCATGGACATCAACGCCGCCTTGAATAAGTCTTTTGACCAATCCAGGGCCTGCCGATTTCACAGCCGAAGTAAGAACAGTATCGCTTATTTTCTTTTCAGCTACCGGCAAGTCACCATCAGAAGCCAATTCACCCAAATCAAGCGGCAAGTTCATGATAGCCTCCTTTCTGTCAACCCAGTGTTGAGAATAGAAGGACTCATAGCGCGTCATTGCCCACGACTCAGCAGCTAATTGGGTTAAACATGGCTGGTTATTAAGTGAAAATTGCACTATCTAAATATAGGCATATTCTGCGGCCAGATTCAACTGAAGGAATCCGCGGTCACGGAAACTGCTCTCCTGAGCGGGACTAAAAACTGTCGGGTAGTGAGCCAGAAAGGTTTTAAGAGCGTCAAGGCTTCTACTTTCGACTGGGATGTAGAAGGGATCGTAGGAGGTGGAAAGCGAGTCATTATGACGAACAGTCGAACGTGAATTCTTCAGATATCTTTCAAGAAGCGGGACATCGTTTTGGCGAATTATTGTGTAAAGAAGGCCACCCTCCCAGCTCCAAAAAGAGCAGAACTATCTTGATCAGTCATAGTCATAGAAGCACCATCAAATTCGGGTTGACGGTATCTCAGATAGGGTGATTCATTTTCGGGGAGGAGAGGCGAAATCATGGTAGTAAAAAGTTAATTTTGGATAAAAACAAAGAATGGATGGTCATAGCACATACGGCTGTTGGTAGGTATTTGTGATAATTGTTTGACATCTGAGTTCCAAAAATGGGGTCAGAGCTGGTATACGGCTAATCTAATAGACTGAAATGCAGCCAAACTTCAGGAAATCTATCTACCATCGAACTTGTCTCCATGTCTAATGGAGCCAACTACATGCGATATCCAGTATCCGTACAACAATTTACAGTCCAAGCTGTCTAGTCGGTCCTTTGGTCCAGGTTCGCTAGGCCGATTGTCCAAACTATCTACGGGAAGATGGTGTTATTGGCTTGGCATTACATGGCACATCACCCTTCCAGTCAAGGGACTGAGATACTCCACTGTGTCCTCTGTTGGTGAATGATACTTCAAATTGCCTGATCGGACTGATTGATCGATGTTTTCTGAAAACTGCTAGTCCCGTTAAAGGTAATGTCACTCATTGTAACGGGTAGATCAATATCTGGAGTCTATGCCATCGCGGATCATGATAATTGTCATTTGGTTCAGGCCATTAAATTCCCAATCTGCAAACTTTCCAGTAATCTGTGCAAGTGTTTTGATAAGATAAGCAACTCTGCTTACGTGATGCTGAAGATGTCAAGTTACAGGATGTCGTAGCTTGCAATAAACGAGGAGTCTGATCACTGGACTTTATGTGAACACCGACAATTTGACAGTTTGATCTGATACTTCACATTAGCGGTGACTAAACACAGAGATAGTGCGGCACTCAATCTCAATAGAGGGGTTCATTGACTGTCGTGCAGACGCAAATGCAACTCTACACCCTGGTCAGTGGCTTTTCAAAGGGTCTGTTTCTCGGCTTTTCGGTACCTGCTTGGTTTTATAGTTCTTTCAGATGGTGATCCAGTTATTCTATTCGACCGATGCTCTTAGTTCGTGGAAGACTTAGCGAGCGAGATACGAGAAACAAGCCTCTGCCAAGCTTAACAGCAAGTTCATGACAAAAAACCTTCGGGCTGCTACTTCTTGACATTTCAGAAGATGTGGCTTCGTGTACAAAAACCACAATAGCCAAAGTTCTGTTCTCGAGCGCTACAGTGACATGCTGTTACCTAAGAGTGTCGAATTCGGCATTACTCAAAGACGATTTTCAATTATTATACCAAACCAGCTTTTCATTGCAGACTAAATAGTGACGCGACTGACATATGTTTCTTAAAATTTCTGGGCTGTCTACAACATCTCTCTGATCTTCCTTTATACCTTCTTTTTTATTTAGGATATACCTTCTACACTCACTAAATCATAACTAATTCCTTGCAACTTCAGCATATACCGTATTAAACCTCGTGAAACGCATGTATATTGTAATGCACGTTCCTTATAATGCACCCCATGGCAATATAGCCACTCTATCTCTTGATGAGCCTAGTGAAGCCTGAAAATGTATTCCAATCGAAGTGTATCACTGACAAAGACGGATATCATAAACATGAAATGCGTTTCATAACCCACCAAAGTCAGCAAAATCCAACGGGTGAGGCCTCATCACTTCTTCCAGCCCACGGTCCAGATAACATGAGCAATGTCACGGGCGGTATTAACCGTATCTATAATACGGCCAAGAATGCCGTCTGCCGATGGTATTTCTTCCTCCTCATACGGCATGAGCATGCCAGAAGGAGTTATTCGCATGCCCACCGGCTCTTCACAAAGGCTCTTCGAAGAGAGCCACGAGGGAAGGCCGCTGGTAGTATTTTCGGCGGGTGATGGCGGCCAGCTTTCGCAGGGGCTCAGCCGTACATCGTCGAGACTGTCTTGGTCCCTGTCCTCGACAACGAATAATTGGCTCTGCTTATCAAGTCCATGATTATCTTCTGACGAAGAGGGCATGGCTGGGCTTCTAGAGTGCTTGCTAGCCGTCCCTACTTGTCCTGGATAGTCTTCCCAATTCTTGATAGTAGTAGACGGGAGCATGGCAATTGTTTTTCCTTCAACTAACCTTGACTCTGGAGTGTCCCGTTCAAATAACGGCCACGTCCTTGTCTTCCTGCACTTCACCATCACACCATCTTCTGGATCACTATCATCGCCATATCGGCCAGTGTCCGGCTCGTTATCATCATTGTGGATGCCTTCAACTTCGACAGCAATGCATTGCTCAACTTGTTCGTTGAAATGAGTGCGCTTTCGCTCGCCATCAGGGGATATAGTTCCAGAAGACTCTGTGACTAGAGTGACACTGCTGTTTGCACTATCCAGCTGACCTAGAGAAAATGGTAGAGAGAGATCTCCGGTCTCCTGCATTTTACCAGCAGCTCTAGCTTGCTTGGATATCGAAGCTGTTGATAACGATCGTTGTAGTATTTCTTCGGACATGCTCCGCTTCTTCAGGATTGGCTTCCTATCAAGGTTCACATTTGAATCGGTTTTGGGCAATGGTACCTCGGACAGCTCGGTCTGTGTGGAATCAAAGGGATTCGGTACCGAGTGTAGAGGGCCATAAAGCCAGGTTATATCGTGGTCCTTGAGCCTTAGAGACATGTAAGTATTTAAATCAAACATCATGTCTAATACCAGGAGTACAAACCAATTGAGTTTCTCGGGAGAAATTGTTGTTAGGTCATATTTGGCCTTAACCCAAGTTCTCCAAACAGCATTTTCTAACCGTTCGCTATCAGACAAATCTCCTCGGCGCATCACAACGTATCGCCACGAGGACCAAATATCCTCCTCCCGCCAATCATGGGACAGGTAGTCAACTTGGTGCGAGGGCCTGCTAGAGATAGCCATGTCATCTTTGGTACACTCGCTATCTTCAGGTGCACCAGGCCTTAGGATGCTGTTAGAGAGTTTTGAAGTTGCGTGATCCTCGGTAGAGACCGAGTAAGAGCTGCCACTTCGAAAACCTGAGGATGTTTCTCGGTTATTATCAGTGACAATTTCCTCATGGAAGTAGAACTTTTCTTTTGCGATAGAAGAAACCATGGCGTTGCATTCAGGTGACCTTGTAAGGTCAAGACCGTCGTCGTAGTCTTGGGCGCCGAATGGATTGGTTGAAGGGGTAAATTTGAATAATTTAACGCGGATGGCCCTGGGAAACAGAGCCAACGGGCAGCTAGGGATGGGATTGTACAAAATTTCGATATAAAAGACGAAGGAAAAGGCAGAAGAGAAATGAAAGTTGAAGGCGATTCCGTGGTTAGCGACTTATGAAATTTGCGCCCGCTGATTTGGTGTTGGTGGTGACAGTGTGTGTTTGATCTTGACGTAGGAGTGATGGTTGATGCACCTTGATACGTGGAAGATAAGGGAAGGGGGGAGGGTAAGATGGAATAGGTAAATAAATGGGACATAGGTGAGAGATATAACTTATAAGAACGAAGTAATAAGAAGCCGAAAAGGCATAATAAAGATTTTGGAAGCACTACGCAACAGAAAATGGGACGTAGGGTGAGGGGTAATGAACAAGTCAAAGCGCAAATCTCAAAGAGGAAATAGTATATGATTAAACGCGAGAATAGAAGGGGCCGGTAAGAGAAAGTACAGGGCGTAGAATTAGAAACTGTTTAAAGAGTGGTAAGGGAGAGGGGTAGTATGAGTAAGGATGCGCCATATATGAAATTGTGCAGGCGTGTATGCGGAGTACTCATAGCGATCAAGAATGGGATTACTCCTTGGTATTTCTCGCTTTTTTCGGGAGAGCGGGAGGAAAAATTTTAAGCCAAAGATATAACCGGCAAGTCTATATAAAAGATATACAAGCTCATAGAAACTGGCAATGGACTGACAATAGGGAAATCGAAGGACCGAAAGACAGCACATTAATTATATATTCTTAATCAGAACCATGATTTTCGTGGATGTTGAATCCACTATACCGCAACTGGTTATCCGAGGAGTACAGCATGTGAGAAACACTGCGCAAGCCGTGATGCCATACTAGTTTGGCCTTTCTCAACTCGCCCGCGGTTCCTGTCCCTTCGATCTCACATTTTCTTTCTTAAAACATCAGTCCTGTCCGCAATTCAAACTTTCGAGCGGTGGGTCTATCCCCCTCTAACCCGGAAGTTTTGGCCCGGGGGTTAAGTTTAGTTCTGGGACAGCAACCCCCACACCCTTGAGGGTTATGATAACAGAACAGTGGAAGCCAAAGCGATAAGGGCGCGGATATTTCCGTTTCTTTACATGAGTAACAAGGTGCAAGAAGAATTTTTCTTTTCCCATCCTTTGTTTTTATTTTCTTATTCTTATTTTTTATATTCCTTCATTTTGCCTTGCAGACCTTGTTCATTAGTAAGTAAAGCAGGCGTCTGTAGATAAGAGGGAGAAAAAGTAGCAGAGGCTGTTAGGGCTAAATAAGCTTTTAAGTAAAGACCAAAGCACAAGCTGCAATATTAAAACTGACTAAAAGCCCCAATGACAAAATATCCGGGTAACTCCTGCTTCGCCGCCACCTGGCCCTGTAAGATGCTTATTATGCCGCTAGGGCCTGTCTCACACTGTAGGTCGAGTCGCGGGGCTAAGCTTACGTTAGAGAAGCAATTAAATCTGTCAGTGGCGCAGGGGAGACAAGCCAGAGCCGGGTTTAACTGCGTCACGACGCATCATGTTTCAGGAGCATGACGAACACGGTCGTGCGCAGGCCTTATCCGAGGTTACCAGGTCTCCGCGGGAATATCCTGGCTGTGCTTGAGAAGCCAACTGAAAATGGGACAAGTGCTTGATGCTCGGCTTGACGGAGCTTGAAGTGTAACTCCAAAATAGCAATATGCTTATTCACATGCGTGCATTGAATTGTCGTGTCAAGGCTTCTTATATTTCAACACGTCTTAAAAACGTCTTGAAGCTGCAACTCCGAGACTTAATATAGCCCTTAGTCTGCTTTCATTATGCCGTTGGAACTGCACAAGAGAAGCTTGCGAGCCGTATCAGTTAAAATGGATTCCAATTGTCCATCTGTGGCCCTGTATGTACCTCGACCAAGCCCAGGGTACCCGGTGCATCACAAGCATGCAGTTTCAAAATGTGATGTTATGATGAGGGTCTTTGGCTGTTGAGAAATCTAGCCTTTGTTGCGGCAGATGCCGTTCTGTACGGACTAATGGCGGTTCTTGAACGGGGCGGTAGCCCATGACAGCCAGGATTAGCTCATTTCGACGACGTTTTGGCCCTCATTTGTGTCATCCACGGGGGCCACCAAAGATTTAACCAGACGTTTATGTACGAGATTTTATTTCTCTTTTGCAGAGTGGAAATCTTTATTGGAAGGAGATGGTTGGGGATTTAAATGCGCATCACGTTCGTCTTTCCAGTTGCTGCTTAATGTCAACCACGGCCTGTTTCCGGGGCCAACTATGTCAATACCGTAGGTTCACTCTCAGGCTCTGTAGAGCCTTAGTGATAATGTCCAGCTTCTTGCTGGTCGCAGGGGATATCTCGGGCTACCTTGCGAAGGTTTATTATCGTCGACGACGCTTTTGTATCACGAGATCATTGTCTGAAGCTACGGATTGTATAGCAGTCAGGTTTTTAGGTTGCTATGTACTACTAAAGTATTAGATACTTTAGGCCTTACGCACGAGGGCGGATTATCGTTTTCTTTACCTTAGAACAGTCATATTATCGACTAACATGATACGGCCCAGTTAATGCTTACTGAGAGATTAGAGCTTGCATACTGGAATAAGAGACTACGGAGTTCCTTGCTGATGCTCGCTGCCAGGAGGACAATTCTGGCGATATCAGAGACGAAGAGCCAAAGAACAATGAAACACGGATACTACACCAGGTTTGACAAAATGGTCTTTGATATGATAACCACTCATAATCTAGTCTGTCTAGGATCCTAGGGCTGCACAGGCGGGGTTACCAGAGCTCCCCAGGAGATCGACAGGGTACCCGGCTCCTTGGCTACGATCCTTGTTATCTTGCAAAAGCAAACAGCAACCAGAGTGCATCCCGCCATGACGAGGCATGAAAGATTTATATTCTAAATAAGTTTGACTTGTGGTATCGTAGCTGAGAACCGGTACCCGGCTTTGAGCCAACTTTTGGTAATGGAGGCAATTGCATCTAAAGGTCTCATACATCTAGATGTAGCAGGTCGTGTCGGACCACCCAAAGCCGACTTTGAAAGCCCATTAACTCAAACAGTATTTGGCGTCTTGCTTCATGCCGAATACCATGCGCTTTCACCGTCAACTGCTAAATGACCTGCCATAAAGTGTCTCCGCGTTAGAACCGAGGAAGGGTGGCGTAGGCATGCCAGTCGGGTTCATAGGCCGATCACCACGCGGGGTAAAGGCCCGGAACGCGGATGATGATACCGTTGACAGTCTCGGGCCCAGGGCCGTAAACAATACGGCTGACAAACGCCCAGTCCTTGCCCTTATTCTCACTTGCATAGAGAACAATGTAGGCCTCGCTCAGATTGCGAGAAGTAGAAACACCAGCGAGTAGGATTGTGCCCTTGCTGTATCCGCCAAAGTCCTGGGGCAAGGTGTAGAGAATGGGCTGGTACCAGTTGCCCCAGCCGTTGACCTGATCCTCGACCCTAGCAAGGGGGCTGTATGTCGCACCGCCGTCGGTAGACTTGTAGATGGGAAAGTAGGTGAGCTCCACATCAGGATCATAGTCCTCCCAGGATAAAAGAAGAGATTTGTCAGGGAGCTGTAGAGTGTGGCCGTAAACGGTGCGCCAGCTGGTAGCTGCCTTGCTGGGATAGAACACAGGGTTGTTGTTGAAGTTAGACCACGGCGTCACTGCTCTTGGCGCCAGTGAAGCTGCGATACTTGGGGTTGTGAGGACCGCGGTGGTGAAAAGGCGGCTGAAGATCATGGCGAAAGATGATTGGGTAGTCAGAAGAGATTGAGTGGTTTACTTGATTGGGGACTATTGAATAGTGAAGCGGGTGCAGCCATATTTATAGATATTTATTTCTATAGCCCTTTGCCGCATCTAACAAGAAAGTCATCGAGGTTAGGAAGCAGAGTCAAGATGCATATTTCCTGGGGTGCTTGGTCGATCACAGACCTCCACGTCTGTCATTTGCGGGGTCACAGCACAGCAGAAACTCAAAATAGTTAGTCTAAATAAGAAATGGATGAAAGAGCAGTACATAGTAGTATCAATACGAGAAAGCTTTGATAGAAGCGGCACTAAGTTGGGGTATATGCCTTGATGTTGTGAGGTCTAGTCTAGCTATCCCTGTACGTTGCATTGGCGGCATTTTGGCCAATTGATATGTTGCATTTCCGACGTGGAGAACCGAGTTCCTACTGTTTGTAAGTGTAAGATCGGCCTTTAAGCGAAAGCGCACGTATGGGATAATTATCTGTTAATGTGTATAGGAGTCGATTGATGGAGATTGAATTAAGTTAGAAATACCATTTTCCCTTTGGGGATCTCTATAGCTCTAACTGAGTGAACTACTGTACTGGCGACCGGCGTAAAAGCCAACCAGAGGCCGCCATTTCCGATAACAACAAAATAAGCGGCTAAAGATTTACCTTGGAGTTTTATTCCGCCTCTACTGTTCTTCCCCAGATTGAGACCTGATTCCTCAGATAGAAACATCTACTTCTGTGGCGGCATCCTGCAGGTCATCATATGCTGTCTTTGCATGCCTAACTGGGCTGAAGAAGGATTAAGAGTTTTGGTTCCTCCTTTGTGTCCTGCGCGATGAAATTCGCCGAATGTTATCGACTGAGATCTAAACCAGATTGGTGGTGCGACGAGCATATAGATAGGACCTATAGCCTACATATGTAACTTGATTTGGCCCAGGTTGGCTTTGAGAAAACCCGTGGCCCAACCAGCAGAATATACACAGTCAAAGCATCCACCGACGATGCCGGCGTTCTGTCTGAATAGTGGACCATTTATATCCTCAGTGGATTTTGTCTGTTTCTGCAAGATACTATCATGCTAGTTCGAATCTCGGAATCTGCATCTGGTGTGGATATCAGGGGCGGCACGACACCATCTAAGAAGAGCCCAATATAATATCATACATCGCTGTAAAGAAAACCGCATTCATTCTCCTTATTCATTTAGGTGATAGGTGATCCAATCTAAAAGCTGTGTTCTTAGAGACCGTGAAAGTGAACGCCTTATCTAAGACGGCCTCTTGAAGTGCACCTTCAGCTCCTCCCAACTATGCTTATTATAATCCGCCTGCACCTTCTTACAAGTCTCCAACCCCCAATCCGTAATCCCCAACATCAAACTACTCTCAAACATAAACGCCATGCTCCCCTCCCCAACCTTGACAGGCTTCAACTCCGCATTACTAGCCCTCTCAAAAGAATCAGCATCCGGACCATGCGCAGTCATAATATTGTGCAGACTTGCACCAGCAGGTTGAAATCCGCCACCGGTCTTGGCATCGTATTGGCCGCAGATGAGCCCCATGAACTCGGACATGGTGTTGCGGTGGTACCAGGGTGGGCGGAATGTATCTTCTTGCACGAGCCAGCGCGGGGGGAAGATTACAAAGTCCGCGATGGCGGTGCCGGGATGGTCGGAGGGGCCGGTTAGGACGGTGTAGATGGAGGGGTCGGGGTGGTCGAAGGATGTGCTGCCGATGACGGAGAAGCGGCCTAGGTCGTATTTGTATGGGTAGACTATGACTGTTAGTATATATCCCAACAACCCTACAAGTATATCTATAACTCACATCTACAAAGGTTAGCTTTAAACAGTAATGCTGGGTAGGGATACTCACTTTCCATGCCATGCCACCACATCAAACGGAGTATGTCCCTGCTCAGCAACAAAAAGCTCATTGTTGAACTTGTTCAAAATCGTCCAAGTACTCTTCGTATCCTCATCAAAATCCGCAACAGGAATCTGAAAGTCCCTCGGATTCGCCAGACAATTCGATCCAATAGGTCCCAGCTCCGGCAATTGGAAATGTCCCTGATACAACTCAAGAATATACCCTCTCACCGGTCCCTCAGGAAGTGTAACTCTATATCTCACTCCCCGAGGAATAATAGCAATCTCATTCGGTCTCACGAGCAGTCGTCCCAATTCAGTCTGGATGTCCAAAACGCCATGCTGTGCAACGATAAGCATCTCGCCGTCAGATGAATACATCGCTGTGTTAGCGTCCATGTCTCTACCTGCGGCGAAGACGTAGATTCCAAGACCGGATTTAACTGTGGGATCGCCTGCGCCGGATACAAGCTTTAGACCACGAACCCAATCGACGTTTTCATCAATGTCGAAAGGATCCCAGCGGAGTTGCTGGGGCTCATAGTTTAGTTTTGCTTTGAGGATTGGGGATGAGGGATCACTGAAGCGCTTGTATGTTGAGTGTGAGGCGGAAGGGAGGATGCGGTATAGCCATGTTTGGCGGTTCTCATGCCGGGGAGCTGTAAATGCTGTGCCGGAGAGTTTCTCTGCATACAAGCCGTAGGGAGGCTTTTGAGGCGAATTGGCGCCTATTGGCAGCGCTCCCTTGATAGACTCAGATCTACTCCTATTAGTCATTTTTCACATCAAGGTACAGCGGGACTTACTCGTGGAATGAATCAAAGCCATTGAGGTACTCGTACTTCTCAGGCGTGGAAAACTTTGTAACAGGCATTTTCACAATACTCAAATCACATATGTCATTATCAAAAGAGTATATTTATCAATCAGTTCTTTCTGCTTTATTTAACGATCTTCTTCGGTTCAAGCCCGAGTTTCCGAGTGGCTGATACATCCCGACCCATCCGACTCATCTCGGAAAGCATGGAAATTTCCGAAATGACCCCGCGATGAGGATGGGCACTTATTAAGCATCACGACATTAATACAACTCACAGCGCGATATAATGATCTCAAATAGAGGGTCCTTTATTTGCAGAGGATTTAAAAGGCCGATACTGCCACTGGGGATATTTCGTTGTCGAATTTCTGTATCTTTCTCTACGTCTTCACACTCTTCATCATTCAAAATGGCTTCTTGGCTACCTATCCCTTCAAAGAGCCACTTTTCACTGGCAAACATTCCGTTTGGAATCATTTCAACATCGGCTGAACCAACGCACCGTCCTGCAATTGCAATCGGCCAACATGTTCTTGACCTATCAGTCTTTGCTCAGAACAACGGTTTCTCCAAACTAGCTGATTTTCCCTCCAATCAACTCAATGTCTTTTCTCAAACTACCCTCAACGACTTTGCTGCTCTTGGAAGACCCGTGCACAGAGCTACACGTGCTTATCTCCAGGATATCTTCCGCCAAGAAACGCCATATCCTGAGATTCTCAAGGATAATGTATCCCTGCGAAAACAGGCTCTGATTCCACTTGGAGATGTTCAGTCTCATTTGCCGCTTAGTATCGGCGACTACACTGATTTCTTCGCTGGTCGTAACCACGCTCACACCGTGGGTACACTCTTCCGCGGCGCTACAAACGCTCTGCAGCCTAATTACAACCATCTCCCCGTCGCATACCACGGCCGCGCAAGTTCCGTCGTGGTATCAGGAACACCCCTCTACCGTCCCTGGGGCCAAGTCCTGCCTAATCCTCAAGCCAAAGAGCCTGTATTCCAGCCCTGCGCTCGTCTTGATATTGAGTTGGAGCTGGGTATGTTTATCAGCAAGGGGAATAAGCTCGGTGCTCCTGTTGATGTGAATAACGCGGAGGATTATATTTTCGGATATGTTCTTATGAATGATTGGAGTGCGAGGGATATTCAGCAGTGGGAGTATGTTCCGCTGGGACCTTTTAATGCCAAGAACTTTGGGACGACGATTAGTCCGTGGGTTGTTTTGGCGGATGCGCTGGAGGGTTTTAGAGGCAAGGGTTTGGAGAATGAGGTGCCGCCGAAGAAGTATCTTGATGAGAAGAGGGAGGACTCAATTCTTGATATCAACCTTGAGGTTTCCATCACAAGTAAGTCACCTCCAAACCCAGTTAAATAATGATACTGACAAGACACAGCTGCAAAGGGCAACAAGACGAAAATCACCCAAGTCTCATCCCAAAACCTTCTCTGGTCCTGGTCCCAGATGATCGCCCACCACTCCGTGTCGGGGTGTAACCTGCGCACAGGAGATCTACTCGGTTCAGGAACGATTTCTGGTCTTGAGCCGGGGACCCAGGGAAGTCTTCTTGAGCAGACGATGGGTGGGAAGCAGTTTGTCAAGTTGGAGGGAGGAGAGGAGAGGAAGTTTATCCAGGATGGTGATAGTATTACTATTACGGGTTGGTCTGGTACTGCTGAGGATGGACTTGTTGGGTTTGGGGAGTGTGAGGGAACGATTATTGCTGCTGTTCCTAGGGACTAGAGATGGGAATTGGGTTAGGTTGGTTAGACTATAGAATTGCAATTGTTTGAGCATCATTTGAGTGGCTATACAACGTGATACATGGAAATCTTCTAGAACCTATACTATGACCTTGCTTGTTTGTAGATTGCCGTTGATCACGGATCCTGTTCGAACTCCTTCGCATTACGGCCGTATATTCAATACGGATAGGAATCTTATGGGCATCACATTTCAGATCAGAACATGTCGGAATTCGTCGACTCTGTGATCGATCGTCTCATGTCTTGATAATTCTCTCAAAACTATCTATATCCACAAGACACTATCCGAACTAAATGCCGACATACTTTTTCGCATCGTATTCCTGCACAACAGTGGAGCTCAGCATAGCTCCGGAAATCACAGCTCAAGTTCCGAAACAGCTCCTCGATATAAACCCTCAAACCTGCTACACACTTCTGCATCTCTATATCCGTACATCCCTCTCCCCACTTTACCACCTCAACACATTCATCATGTCCGGCCAAATCACCCGTGTCACTCTCTTCAAGATCCCCAAACCAGAAGATCAACAACACCTCATAGATCTCTACAAACAAATGCCCCAAAAAGCCACAAAAGTACCCTCCCCTCCCCTCCTCAATCCTAGCCCTTTCTCTTCTAACATTAACAGGACGGAAAACCATACATCGTCTCAGTCCAAGCTGGAAAAGCAAAAGCAGACCAGCGCTCCCAAGGCTTCACAATCGTAGCTATCTCAACATTCGCATCGCAGGAGGACTTTAACTACTACGACACCCAATGCGCTGCGCATCTTGAGCTGAGGACTTTTGCGAAGAGTGTTAATGAGGGCGTTGCGATGATTTACTTTGAGAATGAGATTGTATAGATTTAAATAGAGTGTTATATTAAACCTTGGAATCTCATTGATATATCCTTTCCTTGCTCTGCTGCAATGGCGTACTCTCCTTCGTCGCTGAATGTGCTTGGAACGGGATGTAAGAATTGTTGACCCTCGCCGAAGGCGTTGAAGAGGTTGAGCAGGGATTCGCTCATTTGGAACATATCGGGGACGGAGTTTGCGACGTCTGCGTCGCCAAACATCATGTCGCCGAAGGAGAAAGCTTCGCTGTCGGGCATCGCCATGGGGACGTGCTCTTCAGCGTTGACTTCGACTTGCGGAACGGTCTGTTCGCTTGTAGCCCCATTTTCATCGTCTTTTCGAGGCTCGCCGTCTTCACCGTTTTGAGGAAAGCCGAAAGTGTTCATCCGGGGAATCATACCGCGAATACTCTTCCAAAGTCTTTTGCTCACAATATTATGCCGTGATAATCCTCGCACTAGCTCAACGCCATCGGAGAATGTGCGTTTGCACGGCACGGAGAATATCTCTGGGGCGTGACACACAGCTAAGAAGATAACCGCCAAAGCACTGAGCAAAAAGTAGTTGAAGACATTCTGCTGTCGCTTGTAGATATCCGTCGTAGCGTGAAGATGAACCAGAACTTGAATGGTATCCTGCGCTATATCGACTACCAACCATGCATTCTGCGGGTTAGCAGCTATGCTAGCCGTACTCATCAGATGATGCCGATAAATCAGGATACGAGCGTAATTGCCACGAAGGTATAATAGCGCGCGGAGACGATGGGGCAGCCGAGGTTGAGCTCGTGGTGCAAGACCAAGACGAGGATGACGAAGTCGCAGATGCGGTGGAATAGAGTCCAACCAATCTTGAGTTTTCAAGTCAAGAATCGCAGCTGTGTCGTCCGGGATAGTTTGAGAAGCTGAGCCGAACGGTGGAATGGCTTCCCAGATTTTAGAGCATAGTTGACCATAGCCAACCATGCACTGAAGATACAAATACTCTTCATCCTACACTAATCAGCCTGGATCGATGACTTTGGCGGGTAGACTTACAGGTTTTGGTAGTTCTGGATCAACGTCCTTATCAACCAGCGCAAACGATAAACTCGTTCCGAAACTCCATCTTCGATCAAGCACGTACACGCACCAAAACACACGCGTAGCTAATCGTCGGGAATCAGTGTCTTTAAAGTTATCCAAAAGACTCCTCTTTCGATGTAGCCCCATCTCCAGAGCTTGCCGTGCCGCTATGCCGATCGAACGCCAGGCCAATAGCTCTTCACCTGCGTGGAAGTAGTATATACTCTACTATCGTCAGCAGCCCAAACACTTTCTCGATAGTGGAGGAAACTCACCAGCATTGTCAAAAGCTGAACTTCCTTCAAATCAACCTGCGGACTCAGAATACTCGACACATTCGTCTGCACCGAATCCACAATCGCCGTCGCCAACTCAAGCTTACTCGGCTCCTCGAGCAAAATCCCCGTCGATATCGCCACCTTCGCAATATCAATATCCTTCCCACTAACCCTCCCCTCATCCTCAAACCCCCCGCCCCCACGAATAGCCTGCAATATCTCCTTGCTCTGCGCGATATACTCCGCAATATCAATAAACGGATACACCGACTCAACCTCCTCCTGGAAATTAACAAGATACTTTGTGATATCACTCGCCGTGCAGCAGTGCCAGAAACTTAGGTCATTAATACTATCCAACGCTGGTTCGATGGGTGATTGTGCGCCGCTGGGCGGCATGGAGTCGAATTTGGGAACGCCCATGCGATTGAGGGAACGTTCGCTTACGAGGATGCCGAATGCGGAGCGTGTTGGGCCGACGAATTGGGGCTGTTTGGGCATTTCGCCGCGGTGCGTGCTTGCGGGAGAGTGGGTTACTATGTTGTGGGATGATACGGTTGAGGCATCGTGAGGAAGGGTTTGGTGGTGGTTTTGGTTCTGGTCTTTGAGCTCGCGGACGACGCCGACGAGGTCTGACATTTGTTGACGAAGTTCTGATAATTGATGATTCAGAGCTTGAATATTCTGACTGCTGATAACTTGTCAGTTTATTCTTTGAAGACAGTGAGATACTTACTCATCGGGTTTCTCTTTCGTAGCTTGTGTACTCGTCGCGAAGGTACACGTCAATCCACCGGCGATACATCTCTCACACGTATTATCCTCAGAAGGAATACACTTGAGTTTCTTCTTCTTACAATCATCACTACCCAGGTCAACACTCATCCATCACTCAACCCCATCATCATCACTCACCAAGCAACAGAGGTGTATTTGCCCCTCTTACTCCGTGGAGCAGGTGTATCACCAACGCTCTCAGCATCGGCCGAGTTCCGCTTTTTCGGTTTTAGTACCGGGTGCTCTTCAGTCATGACGAACAGTAAACGAATTTCCGAAGGGTAAAGAATCGACTGAGGGGTCTTGGATTGGAAATCCCTGATTAAAGAGGGTTTCTCGGAAATTCTTCCGAGTTTTCCGAGTCGGAAGATCAAGGTTTGCGGGGTGAGCACGCTAGAGAGTGTGGGGTTACACTTGGCGTATTTTGGTGTTAATGGAGGGCAGCCATTGAGTTCGAGATGGTATATAGAGCTGCCCAAAATCCGTATTCCAAAAATCTCACTCTCAGCAATCAGACTCATTCAGGCTTCATCATGACGATCGCTAATCTGCTTGTGTCGCTAAACAATCAAATCCACGAGAACAAGGGCCAGTCCCTCCTCGTCACGCTCCTGATTGGCCCGCTGATCTACATCCTCATCAACGAACTCATTCGTCACAATGCGAGGATCAGCAATCTCAAAGGCCCTTCTGGTTTACCGCTAATCGGCAATATCTGGGACATTCACATCAACGCCGCGGAGAAATACCGCGCTTGGGCGAAAAAGTACGGTCCTGTTTATCAGATTCAATTGGGGAACATTCCTATCGTTGTGGTCAATTCGGCTGCGGCTGCGAGGAGTATTTTTGGGGCGAATGCTCAGGCTTTGAGTTCGAGACCTGAGTTTTATACATTTCACAAGGTGAGCATGTTCTGAGTATGTGATTGAGGAGGGAGATGCTGACGGTTTAGGTCCTCTCTGATACTGCTGGTACTACAATCGGCACTTCTCCCTACAGCGACTCCCTCAAACGTCGTCGCAAGGGCGCTGCCTCAGCTCTCAACCGTCCATCAGTCGCTACATACGTCGACCATCTCGATGTCGAAACACGCGACTTTGTCCGTGAGCTTTACGAGTATGGCAAAGGCGGCAACATCCCCGTTGACCCAATGCCCATGATCCAACGCCTTTCTCTCTCCCTCGCACTAACTCTCAACTGGGGCATTCGTCTCAAGAGCCAAAAAGACGATCTCTTCTCTGAAATCACCCACGTCGAGGAAGAAATCAGTCGTTTCCGCTCCACCACGGGCAATCTCCAAGATTACATCCCCCTTCTCCGCTTGAACCCTTTCAACATGCACTCTGCCAAGGCAAAAGAGATGCGAAACCGTCGGGATAAGTATCTCACTGATCTTAACAACGGTCTTGACGAGCGCATCGCGAACGGGACTTATAAGCCCTGTATTCAAGCCAATGTGATAATGGATAAGGAGGCCAAGTTGAACAAGGACGAACTCACCTCCATCAGTCTTACTATGCTGTCTGGCGGTTTGGACACTGTTACTACACAGGTTGCGTGGTTTGTCGCGTATTTGAGTCAGCATCCTGAGATTCAGGAAAAGGCTGTCTCGGAGATTAGGAAGTTTTACAGTGAGAAGCAGCCTATGTGCGATGAGCAGGATGATCAGAAGTGCGAGTATATCGTTGCGCTTGTGAAGGAGTCGTTGAGATATTACACTGTGTTGAGACTGGCGCTGCCGAGAGCTTCGATTAGGGATATTGTTTACGAGGGCGTTACTATCCCCAAGGGCACAGTTGTTTTCTTGAATGCTTGGGCATGCAATATGGGTAAGTCTCCAATCACCTTTTATCTGAAGTATCGCGCTAACATTCTGTAGACGATCAAGTGTGGTCCGATCCCGAGGTCTTCCGTCCTGAGCGATGGTTCGAGCAGCCCGACGCTCCTCTCTTCACATACGGAGTCGGTTATCGCATGTGCGCTGGCTCTCTCCTGGCCAACCGAGAACTGTACCTTGTCTACATGAGACTTCTGAACAGTCTCAAGATTGAGAAGTCTGATGAGGTGGATTGTCATCCTATCACTGGTAGCTTGGATCCCACAAGTCTTGTCGCTCTGCCTCGTCGATACAAGGCTATTTTTAAGCCTAGAAACCCTGAGGCTTTGCAGAAGGCTTTAGCGGTTGAGAACTAAGCAAGGATATGTTGAAGTTGGCGGGTGAAAGAGATTTGCTGGGTGCTCTGCTTGAGCTTGTGAAATGAATTGCGGTCTTGTTTCTGTTACTCTTGCATGGTGATATGGATCCCTCTGGACCATTGAACCCTTCTGTTACTTTGTAGGCTAGAAATAAATAACAAAAGTTAATCCATATGCCTTTCTGTGCTCTTATGCCATCTCCTGTCTCTGGACCCCTCTGATCCTTCCTGGCCTTCTTCAAGCTATGTTCACTGTGCAGCCTTCTCGATAATCTCCACAACCTTGGGCAGAGTCTTCTTATTTAAGAACGGACAATGACCAGCCTCTATCTTCTCCACATTGACAGCATCTCCCATAGCTCCAACCATAGCCAACTGTCCCTGCACAGGAACCGTGTTATCAATCTCACAGACAACATACGTCTTGGGCACAGCGATATCAGTAGCGACAAATTCAGCTGGCGTTTCGAGAGATGCAGTGCTGTGATTAACACATTCGCTGATTGCCTTCTCAGCTACTTCGGGAGCGCAGTCGTTGTAGAAGGCGTTTTGTGCTTTGTCATTCAGGTAGCAGATATCGTCCTGGAAACATGTCAGCAGTATTCTGGGCCTGATGTCAAGCTTTTTGTAGCTTACCGTCCTGTCGAGGAAAGGGCCATGCTGGCCTCCAGCGGCGGACAAAAGAGAAAGACCCTTTACAGGAAGAGCAAACGCGGCGATATAGACTACATGCGAAATACCACCAGACAATCCCTTTGCCTCTCTTTCATGAACCTGATAGCCCTCAACCGCAGCGGAGCCCGGAATTCCTCCGTAGCTATGGCAGACCAAGATGATCTGTTTACCTTCATCAAGGGCGGGCTGAAGAGACTTTCGAATAGCTTCAACGTCGTCTAGGTGAGTCTTGCCTTTGATGTTGTCATCGTTGCCAGCTGTGACGTTATCTGGCTGAAGAACTGTGAAGCCCTTGCCGGTCAACGACTGCACGAGACCTTGGTAGTGGCTTGCGCGATGCCATGCGCCCTGAACGATGGCGATTACAGGCTCTTCTGAGTTCGAAGCCATGACGTGATAGAATGAGATCCTTGAGATGCCCAAGAACAGAGACCTAAGAGAGATGGAAGTGAGTATTTGTAGTTGAGGGTCACTGTCAGCACTATTTCTACCAGGTACTACCGACTTCTCTATCAATCTTAGTCCCTTCCAATTACAGGAAAAGGCGTCTTATTTGCAGCTTAGATTGACTCCTTCAGGCGGTTTGGCTGACAGTGCTGACGAGGTGAATCCTGTCAGCGATAAAGCCCAGGGTATCAGCGGCAAGTCCGCCAATGAGAGGCTGAGCTATCACTTGTAATGCATGTCAGCTGCAAAAAGATGAGAGTAGGGCTGATATCTGATTGAGAAGAAAGTCTAGACCGTTACATAATCCCCTTCTGTTCTATACCCTATACCATTTCCCCAAATTACAGCTTAAAAGGACTCTGAGGCGGGCTCGCACCCATCGACATCTCCATACTATTATCAATCTTCTCCATCGTCCTCTTAAACCCCTCCCTCCCCGCAATCCGTTCAAGATACTTCAAAACATTAGGATACTCCTCCAACCCATACGGCGAAAAGTATCTCATCGTCGTGAGCGGAAACACAACCATGATGTCAGCAGCCGTAAACTCCTCGCCCGCAAGCCACTCATTACTCTTGACCCGTTCATCCAACAACTTCAGAGCCTGTCTAGACTTTACTTTTCCAAACTGCACAATAGGATTATCATCGCTCAACTTTGCAGAACGAATTAGCATGATTCGACCTAGGGCAGTTTGGAGGGTTCCGTCGACGTAGTGCCACCAGTAGAGAAAATCAGCGTACGCTGGGTGACTTGGGGGCAGGAAGAGAGCGCCGTTGGCGTATTTGTGGCTGATGTATTCAATGCATGCGCAGCTTTCAGCGAGGGTTGTTGCGCCGTCTGTTATGACGGGTGCGGCGCCCATGGGGTGAAGGGCCTTGAAGTCGGCGGGTGCGAGGAGGGGAGAGCGTTTGTATTGCTTGAGATTGTATTCGATGCCGAGTTCTTCGCAGAGCCAGGGGATGCGCTCTGACTGGGAGACTTGGAGGTGATGAACTGTGAGAGGCATTTTGATGAGTTGATGTGATTGAGAATTGTAGGGTTGAGGTTATGAGATTGACGATTGAGAGTTCTTATACTGGTCCATCTCCATCTCAATCGTCATTATGGAGTTTGTGTTTGTTTGTGTTTTCCGTGCCGAGGCATTTACCGGTCCCACTGTCTAGTTCGAGACTTGTTTGGCCAATCATAGAATTTACCGACTCGGAGAATGTCACCGCTAGTACGATCTCGTCTGCGCTAAGGTGATTTGTCATATGATAAGTAGAAGCTCTAGGGTATCTCTAGATCGAGATTCAAGTCCCATGAGGTTTGACCTGCATCCAAGAACGATAGATCGAAATTGTCGTCGATGGGGAAGAGACCAGCCATATCAGCGTCGATAAGGGAGTTGAATATGTCCAAGGCTGGCCATTCGTTGGGCCCTGACTCAACTTGTGTCGGAGTTTGTGGAAGTATCGTGTTCGGGTTGCTCGTATTCGTTGGGTGGTCTGAAGTTTGAGGATCAGGAGATTTGGGGCCGTCAATGGACACGGTCGGATCTGAGGTCTCGTCTCCAGCTTTGACGTATCCATCCTTGTCAGATCGCAACATCCCGGCAAATTGCAAAATCGACGACTTTGCAAGCGACGCATCGACGTCAAAGTCAACAAGTGTCGAAATATCCATGTACTTGGGTTCACTAGCGATTATAGGCGGATTGCGCTTATGAACATCATGAAGGCACCGCACGTAAAGTTGCTGTCCCCGCGTTAGTCTCAGCGACATCAAATCGATAAAGTGGCAACACTTACTAGCAGTGAAGCTAACTTCCAGTAACTTGCCATCCCCTGCATCATCTTGACATTGCCGTCAATGTTAGATTGGGCCCGCTCTCTAACTGATATCTCAGAACACCAAAGAAAAGGGATCTGAATAGCACAACTCGAGTAAGCTGCATATGCGACAAATATCGGCATCGAACTGAGCGGATAACCGGTATCTAATATCGCAATGATGAGACTGGAGATCGCACCCGCGTGATCGAAGGCAACTTGGGCAGATAACTGTCTGGCTGATGAATAATTCTTGTCGCCTTTTGACCAGCAGAAGAGCGGAACAATGGATGAGTGCAGTGCACAGAGGGATTGGTGATAGACGAGGTTCGTGAGGATAATCTTGGGTAAATCCTTCCGTGGTATGTTTGAAAGAGTAGATGCCTCGAGCTTGAAGGCCACAGGAACCTTGTTCCACCACGATGAGATATTGTTCTCAACCCTAAAGATCTCTTGAAGCCGCGAATTGAGATCGCCCTCAGATCTGACGACAGACACGACAGACGACCTACGAGATCAGCAAAATTGTCGATAGTTGAGATTCGACTTACCAGAGATTGAGACCACGTATAAGCTCTGCAAAGATACTCCCCGAGCAAACTCCATTGGCAATCGTTGCGATTGCCGAGCGCGAAGTCCCAGCTGCAAAGTCTTCTTCAGGCCATGGTAGCGGTAGGTTCTCTATGTCGGCAATCGCTTCAAATCGAAAGAGCTTCTCGCAACTGAAACAGTGAAACAAATAACATGTCCAGAATTGCCGTCTTCGAAGTTCAGCTTCGAGTGCGGAGGCGTTCTTTGGACCTGTCCCGTTTATATGGAGGAGTTGGCAGGCATTACCTGGTAGAGTCAGCAATGAGAAGATTTGAATTTTGTAGGTGTACCTTTGTGAAGATAGCTTATTCTCCAGCATCCTTGACTATGCCAGAACAGCGACAGATTGCAGAAGGTCACGAGATTATCATCGCTAAGCTCTTCTGCATCTTGGAAGACCAGCGCCCCGGCTTCTTTAGCCCATTTGGTCATGAGGCCTTGGTCTTTGAGGGTAGCTTTGCCCGATTCATCACGGTAGAAACTTGGTCGTCAGCTATGTTCAGTAGGGAGTTGAGAATGGAAGCTTACTTGGCGCCCCAGGCGCAGATGCTAAGAAGAATATGAGGTTTGATGGTCTGGTTGGCAAGTGATTGCAGGAACGTGGCCTTGTGTAATAGAAGAGTTGATTGATAGATGTTGTCAAAGTATAACTCTACCAGGGTATTGACCAAAGACGGGGCGATGCCCTGGAAGAAAGCATGGTTTGATACAGACTCGGCGTTGAGATTAGCTGACAGCGCAGCTGGGACTAAATCTCTCGACTGAATAGCATCAGAGAGTCTAGTTTTAGATGTCGCTTTTGTCGCGCGTCTCTTGGACTTGCCATTGGTGTCGTATCTGCAGGTGTTCTTCAACCTGACGCATCGCTTGCAGCTGGGTTGTTCTCCCGAGCAGCGTATCTAGACAGCAGAGTTAATTAGACTCTACCCGTTTTAATTTCCTTTCTCTGACCTTTTGCCTTTTACAGACATCGCAAGCTTTACTCGGACGTCCCGGCGCATTAGCCATGATGGCATATGGATATTGTAAGATTGGTTTCCCGATGGATGTCAGCATCCGATATCATCGCCAAGGGAAAACAATAACCCGACGCCTGCATCGCAACAATTACAGCACTAATCTCACCAACAGCATCCTCACCGACCAGCCAACACCTCGTCCTCAATTGAGATACCCCAGATCCAATGCAACGGACAAAGCTTACCCGATTCCCTTCTTTCTTAATTTAGGCTCTTTTTTGCAAAGTTACCGATTGGTGGTCCCCAATTACCCCGGGTCGCATCCCAGCGCCAAGACTCACCATGATTGAAGCGTCTACCACCCCAGCGGGGGATCGACGTGCAAATTGGGGGGCTCCCCCACAAAACAAACAAGCATAAACGGCCGTGATGCTCAGACGAGGTATGACGCCGTTGGGGGACTTCTGCGCCGTCGGGTGGAGATGTACCGAGATAGCTATAAAATGAAACCATTTCTGCGAGGTTACAGAGCTTCTCAATTGGCTACAGAGCTTTTCAATTGGTTGTACAAGTCAATTGATTGCCAAAATGACGCTCTTCTCTGTCCTCGCATTCGCTGCGCTGGCGAGTGCAAAGTGGATTGTCCCCGGTGCACGATGGTACGATACTGACGGGAACCTGTTCAACGCTCATGCAGGCGGTCTTTGTGTTGATAGGGAGAGTGGCAAGTTTTATTGGTTTGGCGAACATAAGACTGAAGAGCAGGAAGAAGGCGGTGGTATCTCGGTCTACAGCTCTGATGACCTCGCTACATGGGAGTCGCACGGTTTGGCACTGAGTTTGTCTCCCAATTGACACTTGGAATCATGACTGACTGATTTGTTACAGAGCCTGAGGAGGGTCATGAGTTTGTGTCGCCAGAGAGTATCATCCAACGCCCCAAGGTTCTCTACAGCGAAGAAACAGGAAAATACCACGTACGATTCCCTCCCTCTCAAACTACCAGACTGACCCTGTTAGATGTGGTGGCACGCCGACGACCGCAACTACAGCCTTCTCCTCCAAGGCCTCGCAACATCCGACAACATAGCAGGCCCCTACAAATTCCAACATGCCGTCTCCCCACTCGGAAACTGGTCCCAAGACTTTGGCGCCTTCACCGACTACAAGACCGGCAAATCCTACGCTCTCTACTCCAACGGCGATAAAGTCGAAGGACGCGATGTATACGTCAGTGAATTCAACAAGAATCTCACGGATGTGGAGAAGGTTACGTTTCGGTTTAATAAATATGATTTCGAGGCGCCGACTATTATTCAGACGGAGAAGAGCTACTGGACTTTTATGAGCCATAAGACGGGTTATCGACCTAATAGTAAGTGACCTCGGGTGAGAGTAAAGGAGGGAAGGGAAGCTAATTGGTGTAGATGTTGTGGCTATGAGGGCTGATAAACTTGAGGGTCCCTGGTCGCAGCCTTTCTTTGTTGCGCCGGCTTATACGAGGACATTTAGTACGCAGAGTGGATTCTCGTGGAGGATCAAGGGCACGAAGAAGACGACGTATCTTTATATGGCTGACCAGGTATGACGCCTTGTTCTGTTGCAAGTCGAAGCTGACGTTTTGAAGTGGGATCTGCCGTCGATTTGGGAGAGTCGCAATGTCTGGCTTCCTATTGAGATTGATGAGGAGAACAAGAGCCTCAAGGTCGTTTGGCATGATGTTTACGATTTGAATGTGTAAGTTTTACTGCTCTGCGATTGGTTGTCAAGTTGATGCTGACTTTGTAGCAAAACTGGTGAATGGAAGCCTATCAAGGGAAAGACATACCCTTCCAAGAACGCCAAGTTTGCTGGAGACGCTCACCTCCAAGAAGCTGTGAGTTAATACTGTCGATTTTGTTGAGGATTATTAATGACGATGATTAGACCTTTGGAACGGACCATGTCATCGCAACTGGCATCTACGGCAACGACAGCACAGCAACATTCACAGTCGAAGGACAAGGCGCTGACCAATGGGTATCCTTCTACCACCAAAGTAAACCCTCTTCCCCTCTCCCCTCCCTCCTCTTCACGTGCTAATAATCATCTAGATATTGATGACATGGGCTTTGGAGACCAGCCAATGGGTCAACCTGATCGCATCAACGGAACGTGGGCAGTCCGACGAATCAGCAGTGTTGTTGTCAACGGCGATAAGAAAAAGGTTCATACTCTGTGGCAGAAGGATACTCACAAGGGAATTATTCTGTCAGCGCCTTTGTTGCTGCCGCTTAAGAAGGGGAAGAACACTATTACTGTTGGGGGGTTGAATAATGGGAAGGATGTCAAGGGTGCGGATTTGGATAGAATTGTGGTTTATCCTCCTGAGAAGAAGAAGGGGAAGAGGAGCTTCTTGGGCATCTTTTAGATATCTAGTCTTTAGAGTTAGACGAATGAAAAGTTCGTTGAGCCTGACCTTTGACCTGATTGGTGAAGTTGCTTGAAAATTCCGTTAACTAAAATGGTACTGCACTTGCTTGATTTCAATGTGAATGCGCGCTATCACTCCCGCAAACAAGCCCAAGAGTCATATTGACCGCTCGTGAATAACATGTCTATTAAAAAGATCGATTATGTTATCCTACTGTACAAGAGGCCCGTTGACTACTGAAAGACTCTTGTGCTGTATAGTCCGCTCTACCATGTCTTTGTATTGAGCAGTAACCTACAAGTTGCCAACTAATGCACTAATGCCAATTACTTTGTTCAAGACAAAGTCAAGCTTCAGATGAACTCTTCCCCCTCCAGTGTGTGTAGTATGCTTTGTTCACAGCCATTCACAGCGGCCATTCACTGGCTTCGTCCTCACAAACAAAGCCCATTGTTCATTACAACGAACAACCACAATGAATCACCGTCCATCCACCAGAACAGTGTCACGGCAATTATCATGTCATTATAAAACCCTCAATTCAAATTCCTTGGAAACCAGTTGATTTCTGCCAACTTTACCAACTTCTACGTCAAACCGGTAAGAAAATCACCATCAATATGCCACTCTTTCCTTGGCCAACCGCCCTCCCTTCAAAGGACCACATTCCCTCTCGCATCCTTCTATCCATCTTACTCATCGTTCCACTGCTCACAAGTCTAACCTGCATATGGCTCTTCGTCAATGATATCTGGACACAAGTCTTCTGCACGCTCTTCACATTGCGGTATCACCGGTTATTCGGACATGTTGTTGGTTCGTGCATGTATCGTCCTGCAGAGGTGAAGCAGGATCCTTCGTTTTCGAGGAATGATGTTACTGTTATTCTTCCAACTATTGATCCTCACGGTCCGGACTTTCGGGAGTGTGTGGAGAGTATCCTTGCGAATAATCCAGCTTGTATGCTGGTTGTTACGGTTGGTGCTGTTTTGAGAGAGGAATGCGTGACTGTTCTGCGAAAACTAAGTATTGATGCGCCTCATATTGAGATTTCTGTCTCGGCGCTTCCGGAGCCGAGTAAGAGAAGACAGATCACTCATGCTATGCCAAGTGTTACTACGCCTATTACCATCTTCGCAGACGATCATGTCTTCTGGCCAAGGAACTTTATCCCTTCTGTTCTCGCACCCTTTGAGGACCAGACCGTCGGTATGGTAGCAACCAAGAAACGAGTTCGTCGCACAACACCTGGAGTCTGGACATGGCTTTCCATCGTCAACTTCATAGCGTGCAATTACCTCCAGCGTCATAACTGGGAACTCCGTGCATCCAACGCCATAGACGGTGGAGTATTCGTCATCTCAGGCCGAACAGCAGTGTACCGTACCGAATTCCTCAATGAAACTGACCTCCTCCAGCGCTTCTGCAATGAAAATTTCTGCTTTGGGCTTTTTGGTGGTGCAGGACTGGGTCCAGATGATGATAACTTTTTGACGAGAGAGGGCATGAAGAAGAAGTGGCTTGTTAAGTTTCAGGATACAGAGGATGCAACTATTGAGACGACGCTTGGTGAGTGGCCTAAGTTCAAGGATCAGTTACTTCGCTGGGCACGCACGACTTTTCGAAGTAATCCAGTCATGCTTCGTGATCCAGATTTTATCTCCCGGTATACATGGAGTTGCTTCATGGTGTACTGGGCAGGTCTTGTCAACTTTGCTATACTCTGGGACGCAGCGCTCATCACGACGTTTGTCCTCGCTGAAAGGTTCGATGCCGGTGGATTAGTGATCTTCTTGGTCTTTATGTTCTGGACAAAGGTTATCAAGATCATCCCGCACTTTCTGCAGTATCCTTCTGATTTTCCGCTTGTTATTTGTCAGGTTATGTTTGGGTATGTGCACAGCTTCATTAAGCTTTGGGCGCTGGTCACGTTCTGGGATTGTGGTTGGTCTGGGAGGAATTTGAATGAGGTTAACTCCGAGCACGCTGGGCTTGATACCTCGTTTTATGAGGTCTAGTGGTGATAGCCTTGTGAGAGTAGCTGGGATGAGTTGGGGTTGACTTGTTTGGAGATATAGAATGCCATGTCAGAAATCGATCCTGAATTGAGCTATACTGCTAAACCATCTGGAAACCATCTGTTACCTAGCCTTGGTGAACCTGCTGAGAATTAGATAAGTGATAGCTCGGAAACGATACAATCATTCAAGTGACTCTCGGTCCGAAGTCTTAGCCCTTCCAGATCACGGGCCAGCTCGTTGTGCATTTCGTAGCATTGTGAAGCCAGTGCTCCATACCACTGCTACGTATGTGTGTGTGATATTGGATTAGTTGATAAGCTCAAAGTTTTTATTCGGATGTTGCGTTGATATCCGATACGCGGCCTGACGTATGTATCAAGCATTTAGCATGTTCACACCCAATGTGCTCTTCCCTGCATCCGCCCCACCGGGGAAGCTCAAAGATAAAGTTTCCTCCTCGCAGGATCTTGGTTGGTTCAGATACAGTTGAGAAAGTGTAGTTGTCAGAGATGGGCTTTAGATCAATACGTGACTGAACACGTCTTCACCTTGGAACTCAAGCTGAAGGTAATCATAGAGGGAGCTCCTTTGTTGGAATAATTCAATGGAAGATCCCAGCCAGCCTCCTTTGTTGTGTGGAAGGTGATAGGCCATGGGTAGTTAGGCTTTCGTCAAAGGCAGGTTGACCAATTGCACGAGACTCACAGTCATAACATGATGGGCAAAGTGAAGACAGATAGCTGTAGAAAATACAAATCAGAATTTGGCGAGCCACATAAGTATGCCCTCCCTCCCGTTTACTGATTGATACTAGGTTCTCTCTGCCGGAATAAGCTCTCAGCCACAGGTCTCAACTGCAAATAACACTTCTAGATACTTAAAGCTTATGACGTCTCAGCGAGACATATCAAGCTAACATAATAAAAAATCCCATTTAACTTTAGCTTTTAGAAGGTAATATATATATAGCCTCAATAAAGATAAGTCTCCTGATTAAAAGCGGAATAAAATGCTTTTGTGATTATTCAATCAGTAACCTTATTGGCAGCTGCTGGGATATAAGAAGCCGTCTTGATCCCTCATTGCTAGAGTCCCTCCCTCCCGTTTACCTGATCCGAAAAATATTTTCCTTTCAAAACCAACCCGCCTCCTCATTCTCATCACCTTATCCAACTCCCAAACTCCAACGTTTATTCCCACCCTCCCTCTATCAATCTGATAACCTCCACATACACCAGCCCCCTATTACATTCACTATCCATCATGTGCTGTGGCGGCCGCAGTTCAACATCCACACACCAGAGCAAGCCCTTCGATGGACCATTTCGATCTCGGCCGAGTCCGAGTCTCGGGACTCGGGCTATGGGGCATGGTGCTAGCTCACGCGCCTCTCAACCTGCGGCTCGTGGGATCTCTACATCCATGAGCAGTGCACCTAAGACCTCTGCTTTTAAAGCAAGTCGATGGTAGCTCTGATTGATCCCCTGCCTTCGAGCTGGCACTACGAACTTTCGCTGTTCTTGTCTTCACACGATCAGCCTTACAGTTCGAAGAAACAACCTCGTCCTTTCTGATTTTTCGAGTTCGGATATGATTACAAGATCATTCGCTCCGACAGTGAAAAGTGGATATGCTCCCCATTTCACTCATCTGCGACGCTTACTGAAGGGAGGAATGGGAGGATTAAGAGGCACTTGTCAGAGAGAGTTGCTATTTAAGTATCATGAAATGGCCTGGGACGGAAAACACTCCCCAGTCTCGGATATGGAAGACCTAGAGCAACATTTTACAAATTCAACTCTTAATGAGAAGCTTTCCACAAAACACGTGGTAAAAAGTCCTGAAATCATGCAAAGTGAATTTGACAAAGAAGTTGACCTCAGGGCCGCGGTCCAGGACGTAAACTTTGTGTGAATAGAAAATTTCCAAGACCTAAACTACGAAAGCATATTTGCAGCTTAGACCCGGTCCACAATCGAGACATGTGCTTAGGATGTGATAAGGTTAATGCTCTAAAAGGACTTAGAACGCAAACTCATACGTAGACAGTGTGTCGTTGGTGCCTAGGCACATCTTCGCTTTAGAGTTCAATAACTCAGGAGCTTAAGTGTACAGATAGTGTTTCTCATTGGACTACAACGGAAATCTAAAGCTATTTATGATATTCAAGATGGGGATTAGCCAATGGTGATTAGCCAATGGTACTAGATTTTATTAGAACAAGATTTCACTTTGTAAATGCTCAGCTTCTAAGATCAAAGGAATCAAGCGGATAGCTATATAAAAGGTGATCCGGTGTTGAAAAGCCTGTAATTTCTGCTTCTATACATCAACCTTGCAACCATTACCTCTTCCTCAAGACAATAAGCCAACCTCTCAAACCACCGAACTTTGAGCCTCAATCTCAGTTCAACCAGCGTCTTTTCGTAAAGATTTAATAAGGAACTAATCAACCCCCTCTTAGACTTTCACTAGGTTCTTATGCCGGAATAAGCTCTTAGCCACAAGTCTTTACTGTAGATAACACTTTTAGCCCACTATTTAGACATTAATACTATGATGACTGGCTAATGGCTATAGCATAAAGCTGATATCATAAAAACCTAAATGATGACTCCTTGGCCGGCCTTGAGGCGTATAAGATGCTCCAATCCCACGGCCAAGAAAAGTTAGCTCAATTAGACTTTCACCATGTGCTTCATCTTGTGCGGCGGTCGTCGTTCTACAAGCATAGTCGAACCAGACCATAAGGTACATGACCTCCATCAATACAAACAGGGAATAAACGGGCAACATTTCGGGCCGTACGACGCACCAGGCACACAGAATGAGGCGTCCCTCAAGCCTGAGAAGAAAAAGATGGAGGCCGGGAATCAGCGCAAGCCTAGGATCTACCTTGTGCGCAACACTGGTTCCTCAGGCGGTGGCGCTAAAACCTATTGACTGTATCCCTCTTATCGCAAGCCGACACATCAGAGTAAGTGAAAGAATTTCTGGTCATAGGATGATGCCGTGTTAGCTCGAGGTCTGTCCCTTGACTGGCGAGTATCATCCTAGCTACGAGCCATCTCGTTCGTATATATTAACGCATTCTTCCACGAGGGAATTTTAACGCGTGGCATACGAAGAGCTGAGTACGCCTTTCCATTCACACCACACCAACCACCTGCGTGCCTGAACGACCGGACACGTTCATCCGGCCAGGCAGCCTGGCGAGCTGTGGGCAACTTCACTGGGTGAATAACTACAAAGATTTAGAGACGGCTCAGTCACTCGAATAAAACGTCACTTTTGAGAGGAGAGAAGAAGTGCTAAAAAAAAAAAAAAGAAAGAAAAAGAAATAGCATTTAGCAAACTATACGACTTCCAGCTACTGTCACATTGATGTTATTCCTACCAAACCAAATCCACACAGTAGAATCACCAATCGACCTCTCCAACATCCTGAACAGGGCTCCTAGCACCTGCAGCAATACAATCAGTACTCCATAGCTCTCAGGTCTTACGTCCTCCCTCAAATGCGCTCAAACCAAGCCTGGATCATCCCAGACACAGCCGGAAGTCCATACCCATCCGTATCCATAAACACCTTATCCCCACTCCCAAAAACTCTCCACGCCAGAACCTCCAGGCCCTGTTCCTTCAACTCCCCAAAATCAGGAACAGTATATCCAAAGACCGGAAACTCTGCCAAACTCGGACCAGTACGGGTAGTAGTCTCCTTGGTAATCTTTCCTCCAAAGCGCTCAGGCATCTTCTCCATTTCCTCAAGGGTGGCGACGACGACTTCGATATCGCCGGGCTTTCTGAGGCGTGATTGCCCCATGGGGATAAGGGTATAGTTCATGAGCACGGGGTCCAGCTTCATGATGCGGAGGTTGATGGAGTCGTTGGTGGATGTTGCGGCGGCGCCGATGGCGTAGCGGAGAAAGGAGCGGAGATAGATTGGGTTGGGCTTGGGGTCGGGGGAAGTGATGGTGATGGCGGTAGGGGTGACAGAAGGCTCGGGGGCAGCCTCGGGCCGAAGAGGGTGAGGCATGATGGTGATGTGAGTTGTTTACAACTGTTGTGATGATGGTGGAGTTTGTTGTGATGGTAGATGGTGGGTTAACTTGAGATGGAGACTTTGGAGGTCGATGAAAGGTTTGAGTTGGGATAGAATTCAAGGAATGGGCTTGGTTTCTTATTAAGGGATACTCTGGAGTGCATAGTAAAGTCAGAATGTTCACTGTTCCTGTGTTGAGACACTGAGAGAAGTTGTTTCTGCCACTGCCATTCTGTTCGCGTCTGATATTCATGAACATGTATGCCAACGCGACTGTCCTCACTGCCACTGAGAAGAACAGGCAACAACTGAATCATCAACTACATAGTGACACTGTTACCTCATCTCATCGCCAACTTCACCTCCCCATCCCCAATGTACATATCACACCACCTCCCAATCCTCTCAAACATATCAAACCAAAATCTCTGCTGTTCAATCCCATGCCCCTCCCCAGGAAACTTGACAAATTCGTACTTCAACCCCCAATGCCTCAACGCCCTTCTAAACCCTTCAGCCTGCGAAAACGGACATCGTTCGTCTTTATCTCCGTGAAGAATCAACATAGGCGGGATGACCATCTCCCCTGTTTCTTTGGTATGCTTCACTGCACTGGCGACCTCCCAGAGCGCACTACCCTGCCGATTCCTTGTGTCGTCGCGGTCAAGAGTCCAGATCGTATCACCACCCGCAAGTTCGGTCTCGTACGTTGATCCAAGGTCAGCGGTTAGTGCAAGACTTTCAATATCGCACACTCCTGCTCCTGCAATATCTGCGTTGAAGCGCCATCCCAGACCATGAAGACCGTTGCGCACACTGCACAAATACGTCAAAAGACCACCTTGGCTCCATCCCCCGACAATCAGCTTCTTAGGATCTGCGAAACCCTGCTTGATAGCGTTATCGGTGATAGCTACAACATCGGCGTAGTCATACTTCCCCTGCCCTCCCATACTATACGAAGCGAATTTCTCTCCTCGGCCACTTGAGCCGCGATATTGAGGGAGAAGAACGCCGTAGCCTTTTGAGAGGATGTAGGGAGCCCAGTTGAAACAGGTTGTGTCGAAGGAATTGGTGTCGCGGGATGTTGGACCGCCATGGATGAGGACAAATGTTGGGAGGGGTTCAGTTGGGGTCTTATTGGAGTTTGATTTGAGGGGTGGAGTGAGATAGAGACCGTCGAGTTCGACTTCATCGTCGGTGGAGCGACAGGTGAGGACTGTGCATGAACCGAGAGATTTGTCGGCAAGTGGTTGTCCGTGGTTGGAAATCTTGATCTTCTCCTTGCCTTTCTCGATGATGAAGATATCGTAAGGAGTTCCAACATCTGACAAACTCGCTGCAAGAGTTGAAGTACCAGTCTTAGGGTTGATGAAGACATCATACACCCAAAGCTCCTTTTTCTCATCAAAGAGATCATCACCTCCCAACTCACTGATAACATCAACAAACCTAATCTGACGATTCACAAGGACCTTTCCACCAACGACATGAAGACCTCCAGCATCATCATCAACACCACAAGCAACCCTGACGAAATCGTGAGTATCGGTGTCAGGATCAGTTTTGTAAACCGCCCTTCCTCCAGAGTCTTTATCAGCAGGTACGCCTGTGATGAAATAGATCTGCCCATCAGGCGCCCAGGTAAGATCATACGGCTCATTCATGATCTTACAAAGCTCCGTGACTTCGCCAGTCTCAACATCAACTGTTGAAATCGTCGTACCAGTCAACATGGCCTCTTCAATATGAGGATTCTCCGTACTCATAAAAGCAATTTTTGTGCCATCAGGACTCCAAAAGAACTCGCCAACGTGAGTATCTCCACCAACGAGAACCTTTGTCTGGTGAGATTCCACATCGACGAGCCTCAATCTCGCAAAATCCCATTTCTCGCCCCAGACTTCTGGATCGGGTTCGTCCTTCTCACTCTTCTCCTTCTCCTCCTCCGACTTCTCATCCGGTGAAACATACGCAATAGTCTTGCCATCAGGCGAAAACAAGAAACTCTCAATGTCCTCCTCATTCTCAACATCAGTTATCGGAATGGCATCACCACCATCCATTCTCAACATGTAAATCGCCGAAGATTCACCAACCTTCGCACGATCTGACAGAAACGCAATTCTATTTCCGTCAGGATGCCATTTCGGCGACGTGTCATTGAAGAGACCGGATGTAAGCTGACGAGATGAGTTTGGTTCTGTGGATGATGCGATCCAGAGTGTTGAGAGTGCGTTTTTGCCTTTGCGGTGGCCGCCGATGAGACTGGTGGAGTATAAGATTTGTCGGCCGTTGGGGGAGAATTTTATGACTTTGGGGACTTGAAGATCGCAGAGGGTTTGGGCGAAGGCTTTGTCGAAGCCTGGAGTCGTGGATTGGGCCATGATTTAGGGTGTATTCTGTGCTGGGAAGCACAGTGAGGGGCTCGGAGGGGTTTTTTTGGGGACAGAGGTTTCAAAAAGCTGTGTTCTGAAGTGAGAAACTATTGAAAGGCCGCGAGATTATGATCCTAAGTAGAAAATGTTCAGTATGAGATTTGATGTTCAATTGAATGCGTCCATTCTCATTACATCATGTTTCTCGTTCTCTTGTTCTCAGATGCAGGAAGAAATAACCTTGACTCACTGATCGACTCAATAAACTAGGCGTAGATCAATCACCCGATTGGTTAGCGCGTACAATCGCTCGATCTCCACAGCGGCTCGCTGATGTTGGGGCCGCTGAGATCCATCGCAATGGAGCGATCAACTCTGGCGTTGAAGAGTTTGCCGAGCATCAGAGCTACATACGTGGTATATGACTCACTTTCCTCAATTAACTTCTGATTGCGTACGTGATATTTGTCTTATCGCAATGTTTACTTGATGCGGTCAAAGCCAGCGATAGAACGAGTCATAGCGCAGCTTATGTGCAGCGAGATGAGCCTACAGAGTCGGATCATGTTCGACTGCATTACAACCATGGCGATCATCAATGCTTTCTATCTCTAGTTTAACAGAGGTTGGATCTCAGTCCGTCCTGAAGAGAGTCTCGGACTAGCTATAAGTTCTGTACTACAGTGATAGCTACAGTATTGACATAGGTGCATGTTGTTGGCTAATTCGCCATGCAGGTGGCACAGCACAGCCTTGTTCCCCTCAAAAGGCCTCACAATTACATTTCATTCACCTCTATAGACTGTAGCCAAGCGGCCTAATCGAATCAATCATCTCAACTTCTCATCTTGGCAATAGAAAAAATGGAAAAAGTCTGGTTCAAGCTTCGTCAAACGGATTATCCCCCCGCCCAAGAGGATGCCATCCTCCGCGGCGACGGCGATGATTCCACTGCCCCTCTCTGTTTAGGCCACTTTATCTCAAACCTCAAAACCCTCGACTTCCCCCTCAACCATGGTTCAATCCTTCCCTTTCCCCCACGCATGCGCGTGTTTTGCAACAGTACTCTCAACTTCACATGGGATGATACTAGATTAAAATCCCCGGGGACTAATCTCGCAGCGGGGGCGCCGATACTCGCAACTACAGGCGTTACGGCCAAGGCGAGTCTGCAGTTTGCATTTATGAAGACGGTGGAGAGTCACGAGGAGTATGATAGGTTGGATACGTATATAGTGCAGCCTACGAAGGGGTATATCGAGGATTGTCTGGAGCAAGAGCAATTGAAGGCCTACGTTAAGGGAAAGGTCTCGTGGTCGATGTTCATGATCACAGGCATCAAGGTTGCCCGTGCGGGGAAGCGCGAAGCACAGGAGGAGACGAACATCGCAGCTGATATTGGTCCAGAACTGTAAGTGACTCTTCTCGTCACAAGTCTCAGCTCAATTGACGATTTACAGTGACCTTCCATTGGTTGCGACAATGAGAGCTACAGCTACCAACCAACGCATTGCCTCTCAGCGAGTCTCTGGAGAGCACCCTAGTGATTTCATCTGGGCTATCCGACTCGCAAAGATCCACAAGGGCTTGCTGATGAAGGACTGGTCGGTGGATCCATATACCAAGAGAGCTACGTTTGCAGCCGGCGACGACAGTGAGCTAAATGTTGAAGGTGTGCTGAGAGAGGAAGGCTTGGAAGGTTTCACGATTGTCGAGGATAATAAGCTTGATGAAGTTGTTGTTCTAGGTCAAGACTCAGGAAATTAGGCAAATGATGATGTTAAATATCTGCTGTTCCTGAACGCGGACTCTCCTCTAGTTTGCCCTCTCCATAGCTTGTGATAGAACCTCTCTGACACGCTGCCTATCCGCCTCCCGACTGACTCCATGCCTCAAAGGCAGCAACTCCAGTGGTGAGATATATCTGAGATTACCTGCCGGCTTTGAGATAGTGCTGAATATTGACAGCATGCCAGGCAGCTTGCCTACGTCCTGCGCTCTAAAGATCGAGGCTCTGTTATCCTTCTGTCGTGAAAAGTCGACGATCCTAGCTGCGAGTCCCGCAGCTACAGCTGTAGCCACTACTCATCGTCAGTGACTGCTAGATGACAAGTGTTTAAAAGAGAACTTACTCGAAGTCCCACTCATGCGCTCATTCCTCCTCTGATCGGGATGCTGAAAGCCCTCGCCTATAATAGCAAAGTTTTGTGTGTCAGCACGAGGCTCGGGATTAAAGCTTGAGCTCTGATTTCCCGTGTTGGTTGAGTAAATGCACATGGTGCTGAGATTATGCCGTGCTGGGAATGCGACAGTGTTTGTGTTCTGCCAATTCGACGCTGCAGCTATAACAAGCACTCCCGCGGCCTTGGCTCTTGTCACGGCTTCATCGAGTTCCTTGGAGTAGTTGCGGAACCCAGCTGAAATACTGATGATATCGACGGAGTTAGGTGGCTCGATGGCCCAGTGAATAGCCTGATTCAACAGTCAGTATAACCTGCGACTCGACGGGTGTTGAAGAACAGACTCTAGCCATGCGAAGTGGCCCTTCAATCTCATCGGCATGGTCCCTCTCAAAGACCCTTGCAATGTATAGCCTGGCCTCCTCATACATCCCCTGAATAATCCCAGCACAACAAGTACCATGCCACGAGTCATTGTTAGGCACACCAGTAAAGTCTTCATACTCAGCTCGGTAACGACTTCTCTCCCTATCATGAAGGCCAGAGTCGATGATGGCAATCTTGACCCGTTCGTAGCGGTCCTTTCTGTCACCTTGCATAACCCTTATCAAGTCATCTACTTCGTCAAGCCAATCTCCAGCGGTACGTTCTTTGTCGCTTCCAGGGCTGTAAGTTATGTGTCAAACTCTTCTGGGCGATCGCTTACCTCTTGATGAATGTGGCTCTGAGGCTTTGAGACTTGGTCCCTCGTCGAGTGAGTTCCTCCCAGCTGACCCGAGAGATGATAGACTTGCCGGTTTCATCATAATCGGTTTTCCATATTTCAAGGTCTTGTAGAGCATTCAAGAGGCCTCTTTGAGATATTTGGGACGCTTTGTCCTTGACTGTCACCTTGTCAGCATCGAGGTACATATGCAAAATGAGGTAGGATAGTCCCTACAGTTGATACAAACAGTATCCGGGTGCCCCCCTCGTGACAAGATCGTTCTGTACCACCGTTCTCCACCTTCCTGTGATGTCATCAACTTGAAGGTCATTTTGTCTTGTGTATCATCTGTGGCGGGCATGGGAGACTTCATCCAACTATTGCCCTGGGCAATTTGATTGTAATCAGTGTCAAGCAGCCGCGAATCCAAGATCTTCTCGTGCGCCAAAGGGCCACGGACGAACAATTCTCGCAGTCTGTCCTGACCAACTTGCACATACGCCGCGAATAGCTGTGCGTCTATCATTAGTGTCACAGTCAGTTTCCAGAAAATTCCCTTAAACGGCTTGAATGGCTGACCTTCACGTAGATCAAAGTGGAAATCAATGGAGTCCTCAGTTATTTGCCACCCTTGGCGTTCAGATACTGTTGTATTGTGAAGAGTGACGACAAGCCTACCAAGAGGATTGGTTTCGTGGCATACTCGCGTAACTAAGGTGACTGTAGTAAGATTCGTTAGTAGTAGCACCAGGCCACCACTCCGCTTATAGCAGTGAGACTGACCTCGCACTTCCCAGGTATCCTTATCGTAGCAAGATCCTTTTGAAAATATACTGAAGTAGGACTGAGGCAATAAGCTCGCCAAATCCTCTTGACCTGCGTCATACCCCATATAGGGAGATTGTCGTATGCCAAAGTGTTTTAGCTCAACATTTGATGGCTTTGGAAGCAAGGATGCGGTGTTGAACGAATGGAGAATAGCTTTCACCATTTTGGCAGAAGGAAACCCCCAGTCGCTTATGCAGGTCAGTTTCCAGGATAAATTAAGGGGTCTTGAGCCGAATCTGGTAGCAACTTACTTCACCATCATCACCTTATTTAAAGGCGTGGCTGTCATACCGAGGATACGCTTGGGAGACATTCCCTGAGAACGAATGTTCGTTGATACGGTTTCAATCTCGTTATAATCTATGAAAATTTAGCCCAAAAGCTGGCAGTTTGAGGGAGCGGTGTTGTACATGTTGGAGATACTTTCGATAATCTTACTATGACCAGCATTGGCGGTTCCGGTTTCATTGCAATAATGAACCATTTTCGCAGTCCACCAGGATGTAGCTCCTCTGTGAGACAGCTCTCCCCTTCTATGACTAGTTCTAAATCAGCTTCTATGTTTAGTAACGCTTATGCTTGTGTCACTTACGCTTGTAGGTCAAATTGTCAGCATGCGGTTCGCCTACGCAGCAGCACCGACACTTTAAGTCCTTTGGTTTCGGTATCGTAGATCCAAGAAGACGAGCCTTGGGGCAGGTAATGACTTCTTCGGAGATTGAATCAGACCCGGCGTTTCTCGTTACAACCGTCTCACTGAGTGTGAACGTTGCATGCGAGGTGTCGGCTGGTGGCGCGGTTAGAACAATGCGGTTTGAAACATTAAGGATTTCCTCTGCCAATTCGTCAAAGAGCTTATCTGCATCTTCCCTTTTTGCATCTTCCTTCTTCGCATCTTCTTCGGCCGACCTAATGTCGTAAAAAATATCCATGATTAGATGTTCTAGGCTCAGAGGTTCACTGAGACGCATGCTATGTGGTCACGAAAGAAGGGTAGTCAGGCTGGCATAAAGGGAAAAGACTCATGTGTGGCAGTGCTTATGCGGCTGAGTCTGGTGGTCACGTTAGGCAGCAACATGGCCGATGTTTCAGCCCATCCTCAGATTCGTTACCTGGACCTTATTCTGAGAGATACAAGGGAGCGCTTATGATACTGGCCTTCGAGGGGAAAGTCTTAGACCTGGGTTTATCTTCTTCTCCATTCACTCTTGATATAATTTTACACTCTATCTTCAGCTGATAGCAGATAAATATGCTAGATATAGACCTGAAAAATAAGACTTGTCTCAGGATAACCATAATACCCTCTCCTCACTGTGTACTGAGCCTGTGATGGCCCGCATGGTCGAGTATGAGCATCCCATATCATGATTGGTAGCAGCCCTGCTAGTCAGACCACCTACCCCCTCATCATGCATGCAATATGCACGTTCATCACACAATTGCGAGGTCCTCCGCTTGTGCCACGTTTTCCTGGATCGATGAATCAGACTCAAAGCGAGATGAACATAAACTTTAATGATCAAATTGTCCTATTCGAGTTCAAGTTAGGACTTGAAATTGAGATGCAAAGTATATCTTGAGGGAGTTGAATAATTATGCTCCCAGGGCCCAATCTCGTGCAGCATTGAGCGATTATCTGTAAGCGACTTACCCATGCTACACTGTCTTACTCAGGCAAGCACTGCGGCTGGAACATGGGGGTTGAAACTCCCTAGTCACACGCTTGTCGTGATGATGTGCGTGCAGAGTAAGCAACGCTGTCGTAATGATAAAAACCACTTAACAGGCCTATTCGTTCTTCCATCATGCATAAACCAATCCAGTTTGTGATCAACAACTCATACTACCGAGTCTAAATCAGTGAGTTAACAGCAAAATGGCTAGCCGCCACGCCTTTACCCAACGACTCAAGTCGGGAATCATATTCTCGGCCCCGGGCAACTTGCTAGCCATGCCCGAGGGAGGCTGGGGTGACGATACACCCATTAACCGACAGAAAAAGCCCAAGAGAAAAGTCCAAGGTCGTGGCCTCGATCATTTCTCTCACTGGATAGCAAAGGTGTCACTTGGTGACGAGCCCTACGATAATGTCGACTCCTTCACACCGGGTAAAGATACCCGAGGCATTGGAAAAGAATACAGGCCCTACTCAATATCACCATACCCCGAGGCCAAAGTAGAAACTGCGGCCGCAAAGATACCTGAGGTGACGCTATGTCTACCGATGCTCAGTGTTTCTTTGACAGCGACTGTTGAGGGTACTATAGCGCATACAGAATTGGTGCAGAAATTTCACAATCCTTCTGACATTGCCATTGATGCTGCGAAGCATGTGTTCCCTCTCTACGATGGAGCTGTCATCACATCCTTCGAATGCACAATCGGCGATGAGCGCCGTGTCAGGGGCGTCGTCAAGCCCAAAGTGCAAGCACGAAAGGAGTATGAAGAAGCAGTCCGCGATAAAGTGGCAGCTCCCGCTCTGCTGGAAGAGCATACACCTGAGATCTTTGAAACGTCTCTTGGAAACATTCCCGCAGATACAACTGTTGAGATCAGGATCACGTACGTCCAAGAGCTCAATGTTGTCATGATGGAATCAGAAGCGACAGAGGGCATAGCTCTCACTATACCAATGTCTATCGCTCCACGATACAGTAAAGCACCAATTGAGTGGGAGCCAGCATCCAGAGTACCAGAGGAAAAGCTCGACATATGGATCAAGGTCATGGATAATGGCAAAGTCAATCACGAGGGATGCGATGAGGAGTCAGGTCACCTCCTTCAATTTGAGGGATCTAAACCTGCCGAATACTCCAACTTGTCCGAAAGAGATGCAGCACCAAGGAACTACTATGTCTGGCATCATGAGTCTGAGCCACCTATTCTGAGAAAAGACTTTGTGTTTGTCATCCAGATGAATGAAGGCCACCAAATCAAGTCACGAGCCATCGCTTGCCAGGCAGATGACAAGGGCTTCGGTGCCATGATGGTAAACATTCGTCCCAACGATCTCTTCCGGAACGCCATTATTCCCCAATCATTCACTGGCGAAATCCTATTCCTTCTTGATCAATCTGGATCTATGGGATGGACGAATGGCTCCCCAGACTACGGCAGACGTCGCACAGGAGCACGCAAAATTGATGTCATGCGCGAAGCAATGCTGCTAGCTCTTTCAGGCATACCGTCGACATGTGCCTTCAATGTTATCTCCTGGGGCTCTGCAACAATGGGCCTATGGGAGACTTCGCGGCCTCATACCAAGGAGAACATTAGAGAAGCCAAGACTTACGTGTCTCAGGTTGAAGCTGACATGGGGGGAACGGATCTCCTTCGGGCGTTGGAGTCCACAGTGAAGCGACGAGTGCAGGATAGAGAATCAACGCAGATCATTATTCTCACAGATGGTGAATTAGAGCCGGAGGACCCTATACAGGTCATCTGGAAGAAACGCCAGCTACTCGGAGACAGTATTCGGTTCTTTGCCCTAGGTATCGGCGACGAAGTGTCTCATCGTCTAGTCGAGAGTATTGCGGAGTGTGGCGGTGGCTACAGTGATGTAGTCCATACTACGCAGACACCGAGATGGCATGATCGACTGAACCGCCTACTGAAGTCAGCTCTGGAGCCGAACAGCTGGAGTTGTGATATCGACCTCGGTAGTGGTTTTGAAAGAAATAACTTGGTGGATTACAACATTGGACAGGATAATCCTTCAGGTGGTGACAAGACCCCATACATCCAGGCCCCTTTTCCAATCTCATCACTCCATCCATTCAGCTTCGCCTCTATCTCGTTTTTGATCGACCTTCGTCACGGTGGGCAGCTCCCTAAGGCTGTTACCATAAGCACAACAACAGCCAGTGCGAAGAAGAAAACCTATGAACTACCCATCGAGCAAGCACCAGGCAATGATAGCACAAACCATTGCTTAGTCGCTAAGTCAGTTCTGCTGGATCTACAAGATGAGATCAAGCGCGGAACAGGTGAGACTCAGATTGCCAAAACAAATGCAGAGTATATTGGCACGACATACTCCATTACTAGCAAGTGGACGAGCTTCGTAGCTGTCTCGGAAAATCAACCAGCCCAAACTGTGGAGGAGCAAAAGATGAACCATTACAAAGCACTCTTTGACGAGATAGACATCGACGAGCTTCTCAACAACGTCAGTGATGACAAAAGTACAACCTCGAGCTTTTCGCGTGAGTCGACTTTTGGTGCCATTCCGAACTTTTTTGAAACTCGGAGCGACTACAACTACGGCCGACAACTTGAGTCTGCAAATCCAATACCAATACTATCTCCCATACCGGTACCCTATGCGTTATCTACAGCACCTATGATGAGGTCACGGCCCAACTCCGTAGGAAAGACCGGCCATCCTCAGCCTCCCGCTCTGGATCCAAAGGCAGAGCTTTCTATTGATCCCGCTCCTCTCAGTTGCGGGCAATGCCTCGATTACCTTCCGAGTGCCGACATTGAGGCCACAGAGGCACACTGCCAGCCAGAGCCCAAGTTCTCCTACTCCCACGTAAGAGGAAGTAACTTTGCTGGAACCCGAGATAGGCCTGAACGACCACTATATAATCATATACCAAGCAGCGATGTAGGAGGGCGACAAACTAGATTTTCACCCGAAAGGTACAACAGCGGCTCTGATAAGTATGTCCGACGAAGCTTCTCTGATTATAGCCAGCAACCTCAGGTTTTGGGATTTATGCGTCCTAAACTCGGGACGTCTTCTTTGGATCCCCATGCTCTACATTCCGCGGATCCTCCGGTCGCTCAGGACATAAGCGGTCCGGAACAGATAGAATTGCAAGGATCTGATGATATGATTACAAGCCGCAGTTCGAGGGTCCGCTCGAACGAGGTACCTGGACCGAAACCATGGGAAGTCCAGGACTCTATTGACACTCCCACTCAGGCGAGTAGTGCTAACGATGATGCTCGCATACCCACAAGAGAGCGAGTTTTTGAAGACAGTTCCTTAACATTTATTGGCCATGATTTTCCTCTTTATCCTAATGACTCTGATTGGAAAGAAGCACCAAGATTGGACCGCACGCGAGCGGATCCTATAGACGGCAGCGTTTTGAACTTACCCCCGCCTATGGAAGAGCACGCTCGACGTCACGACTTTACCGATAAAAGTATGGGCAATCGTAGACATCAACAGCCGAGAGCCTACACTTATGGTAGTACCTCCGATGATGATACGGCTCAAGGCTCAGAGCTTCAGAATGCCGCTCAAAGCGCTTCGCCGTCTCAGCTCACCGCGGATGAAAACGGCCATACAAACTCAGCGCCTCCCCCTGTGTCCTATGCACCATCAGTAGTCTCCGGACACCCCAGACACATACCACGTCCCAAGTCTATTGTCCTATCTAGAAGGCTCAATGTGACAGTCAATCCATTCAAGGAAGCTGCTCAACCAGAGGTTCCTGATGAGCCCATGGTCTCACCTAGCCCGAATCGTGGATTCGCCATACCTTCAGGTATTATAAAGCAAGGAGAGCCACATGAAACTGCTGATGACGGTACCGGCAAACGGACAGAAGCATCTGAGGATACAGAAGTGGTGGAGCGCACGTTAGAGCTGACGGACACTACAGACGGTGTCCCTCCGCATGTCGTTGCGAGCTCACCTACGGCAGAAGACACTTCAATTCGTCATCACCATAGACACCATCCGTTAGCTCGTATATCGAGGCGATCTACCTTTCGCGAGACAACCCGGAACCCTCCTGTCTTCAGCTCTTATCAAAACGCGTCATCGAGTAATTTTCCTGTCGATGAAAGCCGCCAAGTCGAGAAGCCCAAGCCTCCGCCATCGCCAGGGCGTCCTTCACTATATAGGCCGATAACACGAGACAATATACCTACTGGTCCCGAGTTTCCAACTAAGAGAGCTCTGCCTATCCCTGTTCCTCCGCCAAGAGGGGCAATGAGCGCTCTATACGTTCCTCACGGGGATTCTTATGGGGAGGTAAGGGCTGCATCACCCAGGGGATCTTGTGAAACTGATATAAATAAGTCACATCTTTATGGAGTTTGGGGCTTGGACGATGATTCAGATTCCGGGCAAACTAGTGAGAGCAGTTTCGGTTCGCCATCGCCTCAAACAAAATCCATTGGCCCACTGGACTGGCAGTTCGCGATGGAGTGTCAAGATGGCCAAGGTCTCTTCGATCTTGATGAGAAAAGGCCATCTCTACACTTACACTTTTGTCCAGAAACCGCCAAGAATATCAGCCCCAGGATTTCTGAACTCCTGCATAGCTCTCCAACCCCAGAACAAGAGAGCGATGATATATCTGCCAAGATACTTGACACGTTGATGATGATAGAATATTACAAAACGCACCGGGCGCAGGAAGAGGACACCTGGGACTTGATGATGGAAAGGGCTTGGGATGCAGTGATATCAGCTCTTGGACTCTCGGATGAGGAAGAAAGACTGGAAGAACTGGCGGGTCAATTGAGGGGAGCTATGATGCATGCGCATTATGTTGCAGCAACGGGAGTGAAGGATTCGAAGAAGGATGACAGTTCTGTGGAGACGATGAGATGTCCAGCTTGTGATGTGGCATGGTTGACAACCAGAAAGTTCTTTTGTCCTTTCGATCACGAGTCCGACGAGGCCGATGAGTTCATGAACTGGGATGAGTTTTGGAAACATCAGGTAGACCAGGGACATGTCGTTTGTCCTCAGGAGGTTGTGTAATAGTAGCGATAAAGGGCAGTAAGGGAAGACTCATATACCACTCTCTATATACTCTTCTTATGTTATCTCTTGCTCACTTTCACATCATCTTTTTGAAGCTTGTGTGTTGCCCCGCGGCTTGGATATCCAGACCTCTTATTTTGCTGGAGGTTTGGGTACCCTACACCCGTATCCTCGGATACGAGAGCTAGGTCCTCGCGGTTCATGCTACTCGTTGACAAGAAGATTGCTTAATTATCAGAGGTTCATGCAAATCTTAGTGCTGTCCTGCTATGGGTTAAATGACACTATGTGTCTAGTCAAAGCGACCGTAGCGTTGTCACAAGCATGGGAAGTCTCACGACCATTCACAGTTGCGACGTGGGAACATTCCGGGTTGAAAGCTGACAGCAAAGAATATATAGAAATAACTTCCGAAGATCCCGTAGCTGTCAAATCTAGAAAATATGCCGATTAACCAGTAAATACTACCTATAAAAGCTACAGTAAATGACTGCGATAGTAAATCCACGGAATAAAGGCATCTCAACAAAGCGGCATTGAGAATCGACGCCCGCTCGGACCGTCCGAATCCCCACTTTTCCAACTGCCGATCCCTTGCGGAGAAATCCACAGGAAATGATCTGCATCAAGGTACCAGGGCAAGCTACGTCAATTGCCGTGTCTTTTCTCCGTCGTGTTTCCTACAAGTTACACCTGTCTTTCCACAATTTAGAACTGAGCAAAACAACAGAGATCGAGCTTGAGACCGCGTCTCCAGAGATTGAGCGTTTAAAGAACTGTTGATATTTCAGTGTCGTACTATTGAAGACATCATGGATCCAGACAAGACCAGCACAGATGGCACAGACAACATTAGGGGTTCAACAGGCTCGCAACCTCTCCTCTCAACACCCGACATGGACCGAAGAATCAGACGCGCCGTAAGTCCCCAATCCCTCCCCCGTTATTGAATGCTTAACTCACAGACATCATCAGTTTGACCGTCGCGTCATGCCCGTCGTCTGCTGTCTCTACGTCCTCTCGTACCTCGACCGCGGTAACATCGGCAACGCCAAGACCGCCGGTGCGCAAGAAGCTCTGAACTTGAGCTCCGACGATTGGGCGTGGGTTCTCAATTCGTTTTATATCGCGTATATACTGTTTGAGTGGACGACTATGCTTTGGAAGATATTCCCTGCTCATATCTATGTGTCTATTCTTTGTGTTTGGTGAGTCTTCCGTAGCTTGTTGGGATCTCTGTTGCTGATGGAGGGGTAGCTGGGGAACGGCTGCGATGTGTTCTGGGGCAGTTCATAACATGACTCAATTGATAGTCACGCGCATCTTTCTGGGCATTTTCGAAGCTACCTTTGGTGCTGGTGCGCCGTTCTTCTTATCTTGTTTATATAAGAGAAGAGAACTTGGTCTACGAATGTCCATCTTGCTTGGAATGTCACCACTTGCAAACACCTTTGCATCAAGCTTGGCATACGGCATCACCCATATCAAGGGATCTTTAGCCCCATGGAGATTACTCTTCATCATCGGTAAGTCCATCGTTACTGGATCTAACATATACTGACGGTATTTAGAGGGCGCACCCACTATCGCCTTCGCTCCCATCGTCTACTTCTTCCTCATCGACTCTCCCGCAACAGCCAAATTTCTCACCGAAGAAGAACGATATTTCGCCGTCCAGCGCGTCCAAGGTCCCGATGGAGCCAAGAAGAACGTCAACTGGAGACAAATCATCGCCGGAATACTCGATTACAAGAATTACGTCCACGCCATCATGCACTTCTGCTGCAACTTTTCGTTCGCGGCTTTATCTAACTTCCTTCCTACGATCGTAAACGCCATGGGCTACAGTTCTATTAATGCCCAGGGACTCACAGCACCGGCTTATTTCACAGCGTTTCTGCTTTGTATGGGAGCTGCGTTCTTCTCGGATCGGTGGGGAAACCGTGGGTTTGTCGTTGCTGGCTTTGCGGCCATAGCTACAGTCGGCTATGGCCTCCTTGCAGGTATCCAGGACATTCATCGCCCAGGTCCCCGATACGCTGGAGTATGGCTCGCTGCTTGCGGTATCTTTCCAGCACTCTGCATTAATATCACATGGTTGCTCAATAACCAGGGACGGGATTCAAAGAAGGGAGCAGGCCTTGCCATCACGTTGATAATTGGGCAATGCTCGTCTCTCCTCAGCAGCTACATGTTTCCAAAAGAGGACTCGTAAGTTACCTGTGTTTTTTGTGCTTAGACTGCGACTAATGTTGGGGTAGACCATTCTTTGTCAAGGGTTGCGCAATCGGCTGTGGAATGAGCGGCGCTATTGTCATTCTGGCGTTGTTCATGCATTTCGCTCTGGAGAGGGAGAACAGGCGCAACGAGAAGATTTACGGGCCTTTGGATAATGACGCCGAGCTTGATGTTTCTGACGAGGATGGGAACAGCAAGAGTTTCAGGTACCTGACCTAGGGGAGGAAAGAAAACTCAGGATCTTGATCTTAGGTCACAAAAAGACTTAGGTAACTTAATTATAAGTTTAGACCAAGTTTAGTATAGACTTAGGATACCCTCTACGAAGTTTATTTTAATACCCTACGCTAAGGTCCGGTGTTTTCTTGCTCCCTGAGGCTGACCTAAGTAAATAGCGCTCTGATTAGATGTCATGGATTCTCGCTTTCTTTCAACCTGCGGCAGCATTAGGCTGCAAGGCATATTTGAAGGCGGATGAGTAACCCCAAAGCATAGCCTGAACACAGCCTCAACCAACAAAATCTTTTCCTCCTTGAAAATCCAAATATTGTCGACCACTCAATGTATTCCAATTGATCTTAACTTTCCCCTTCATCTGGCCCTGGGCAACCTTTTAGAGGACAGGTTTCTTCGCAATGGCGACAAACAGTGCAGCAAATGCGGGGTCAGCCCGCAACACGGCACCAGGGCTCGATATCTTCAAAACTCCAGAGAATACGACCTTCTATTCAGCGAATCTGTACCAGAGTCTCGACAAAAATAAGCAGGAAATTCGACTTATCGAACTTTCGACACAAAGTGACGATGACGGTCTACTTGAATGCAAGCTCCTGCCTGCGACGTTGTTGACCGACGCCCGAAAACAGTATCTTGCTCTGTCATATTGCGCAGGAGACCCGACAGATACAAAGGAAATCCTGGTAAACGGAGTCAGCTGTAATATCTTTGCGAACTTGCATCATGCACTGGTACTCGTTCGTCAGTATTGGATGCAATCGTCTGGACAAGGACCACACCGACTCTGGGTCGATCAGCTATGCATCAATCAGCACGATTTAATTGAGAGGTCGCACCAAGTCGGCTTCATGAGGGAGATTTACCAGTCCGCGGAACGAACTCTAGCTTGCTTATCGACATCACCAACTAGTGGCGAGGGACTGAAATGGTTCAACGACCTGTGTGATGCTGTCACTTTTCAAGAAGACGATGGGACATTGCAAGGCAACAGAGAAGGCGAATTAGGTACTGAAGAGGGGCCTGAATCACAAGGGGTAATCCGTGACAGTGACAGACTGTCCGACACCTCCAGACCTAAGCGTTATGGGGGTTATACAGAGCAACAGTCTCGCGTACTACACTATCTCTTGGACCGCGCCGGCATCGACAAGTTTGTGAACGGGTGGATTGCATTCTTCGACCTGCTCAGTGGCTCCTGGTGGAACCGAGCCTGGATCTGCCAGGAATTCATAGTATCTGGACACGTCAGTTTTATGTTCGGACACTATTCCGCCTCATGGGAGCGGTGCTGGAAGGTCCTTCAAGACTTTTGCGAAATACACGGACGGTTTCTGATGAACCGGAATCTTTTTCTCCTTATTAACGGGCTTCCGATAGGTGGTCCCGAGGCTCGCCAACTTCGCCGCATCCACGACATCGTTCAGGAAAGAGACCTCCATCGCCAAGTCGACCATGTGCGAAACGCATTGGGAATGAAGATCCACTGGAGCGGCAGCATGGACATCAAGACTCTATTATCACACTCTCGATCTTGTAGATCTTCCGATGATCGTGATCGAGTATATGCTATGCTCGGCTTGGCCTCGCCAGGATACAACATATTTCCTGACTATTCGAATGACATGAGTGCAAGCGAAGTCATGATAATGACTACCAGAGCAATAATCGAAAAGGAAGACAGTCTAGGTATCCTAGCACAAGCTACCAGATTGGTTCAATGTAAGAACCTTGACGTCCCTTCCTGGGTGGCCGATTGGAGCAGTACCGAAGCCGCGGATATGGATTTTGGGGATAGGGAAGCTCACAGCTGGAGCCTCATGCCCCGAGAATCTCCACAGTGTGCTTTCGAAACCATTACAGACCCAAACGACCAGACGCAAGCGTACGCCCTAAGGGTTTATGGAACATTCATTACAAGAATCAAGGTGGGCATGGAATCATGGCCAGATGCGGATTTTGATAGCGCCGAAGGATGGTTTGGCAACGCTCTTATCTCCATTACGGATGGAGATGAAGTATGGATCTTACAAGGGCTGAGAGTACCCATTGTCCTGCGGCCATATCGTGATGGGTACCGGGTTGTTAGCTGTGCCTTTATCACGAAGCGGCGGCCTAAAGATGATTTTGGGACACCGTTGTGTATCCCTGAAGAGGCAAGATCGAATAGGAGACGCATAATATTGTACTAGCGCACGCATACCAATCTTAGTCTACAGCCTGTTCATATTTATGCGGGGAATGCAATATGGACTTTTCGTTCGAACAAGTGTCATGGTGCTCTAATTATATCCTCGTTTAGCAAGAGAGACAGAGAACTATGCTCAATAATCAATGCAGCTACCGTAGTTAGCTGTCTGGTGCTCCCATGATGCGTTAGTCTCAGAGACCGCTTCCTTCGAGACGCATCATAACCCGGGCCTAAAAACGCAATACCCAAATATCGCCAAGTCTTTGATTATCCTCCCCAAGACCACCATGTACAACCACCGCATCCTTTGCAGCTTCATCCCGCACAGCATCAGCGTCAAACCATCCCCTAGCAACAGGTCTGCCGTCACCAGCCTCCACTCTCTCCCAGGTCCTCCCCTCAATATCAAAAGCCCAGACGTCAGACAGCATCTTTCCAGCCCCAGCGTGGCCCAGAGCGCTTGGGTCTCTCTCGCCAAACATGGTGATCAAAATGGCCATGCTCTGCACTGAGATTGCCAGTAGGGTTGCGACACTCCTCGCTTCAGGACCTTCAACGCCATCTGGATTATACTTAACTGTAGACCATGAACCAGTCTCGATATCATAGATATCTAGTGCACCGCCCTGTTCTGTCTTGCCATCGAAGCCGTTCATGCGATATATCTTCCCGTCATGAAATGCGATGGAGGAGCCACCGCGCGCAGGACCCGGTGCAGAAGGAAGTTCAGTCCACGCCCGTTTGGCCACGTTGAAAACCCAAAGGTCGTTCAAACGATTCTGCTCAGGGCATCCGGAGTGGAGATAAAGCTGGTCAACACCATCTGAGGTGATGCAATGGTAACTTCGACCATCTGGGAATGGCGCAGAAGGATCTGCGGGCTCAACAGAGTCCCATGTATTTTCGGCTGTGCTGTAACGCCATATAGCGCCTATTTCTTCAATGGGTTTCATCTCGAGACCGCCGCGGCCGGAGAAAAGGAAGATGTTGCTTCCAATGGTGGTGCTGGGGCTGCCGACTCGAGGTGAGGGTGCTTTGGCGGGAGCCGTGAGCGTTTGAGCACCGTGCTCTGCAAGGGTTAGTAAACTTTCAGCAGTGATGAAGTGTAACAGTACCCTGAGTATCGAGGCTGATTACATCGACTCTGTTGTCGACTGGTTCACGCGGGAGCAACTCTCCACCAAAGATGTAGGTCTTTTGATCTACCGTAGAAACAGCCTGAGAGGAACGGTAGAGGCGCTTGCTGGAAGTGATGCGAGACCAGGTGGCCTTTGGTAGCTTGATAGAAGTCATTGTGAGCGTTGAAGTGCAAAACGATAGATGGTTGACGTGGTGAAAATGCGGCTGGGTGACAGGAGGGAAGGTCTCTATTTATACTCCCTCGAGCATCTTGTTCGGTTCGACGTATCAAGTCATTCGGACATAGTCCACCTGTTTCCAATTTTACTATCATTACTGCAGCTAGGTGATCAACATAAACATAATGGTGCCATGCACGAGAATACAAGTCGTAACCCCACAGCGGGCATGCGGATTCCGCGACCCCAATTAAAGTAGTAGATTCACCAATCGGCGCAGCGAACCTGCTGCACTTGAGACATTCAGGTTAGCTCATCCCCTGAGAATACGCCCATTAAAACCACCACGGAGTCCGCTCCTCCGCTGGAAATCCCCAGCCATTCAATCAACAATGCCTCCAAGACTACGAGCCTGTGACGGCTGCTCCAAAAGAAAGGTAACGGACCCCACGCAAGTATCCCTAGACTAACGAAAATAAACTAGATCCAATGCGTCAGACCAGATCCCGAAGGGCGGTGTGAACGCTGCTCGAAGCTTCATCTCGAGTGCGCGACGACCAGGGAGTCGACCAGGGAGTCACACAGTACACCAAATGTGAAGTAAGCCCCTTTGAGACCACGTACGAGAAGGACCCGGGCTGACCTACCACAGAGGCGCATTGGCAAAGCAAGTCGCCACACTGGAGAGCCGAGTCGCTGAACTTGAAGCATCTCTTGTGCGGGTATGCTCCGAGATTGGCGTAACTCGGGCCGCCACTTCACGTTCAACGTTGCGAGGTAATTCTGAGGATACCACGGGTTGTATCTCGCCATATCTCCAACAAAAACCCGCAAACGTGGTATCGATATCGATCTGGACATGTCTAGGACAGCACTGGTACTTCAAAGGCATCCCCATCAATTCCCCCCAAGGTCGAGAGTGGATATCCTCCAAGATCGGAGAAAATATCTCTCTAGATGGGTTCCGTCTCTTCGGATCCCAGAAACACCATTTTAGTAGCTTATCACCTCCATTTACCTTTCCAGAACGACAGACGATAGAAGCATTCTTAAATTCGTACTTCACCTCGCCGTGGCGACTTTTATACCCCATCATTGACGTCGCGCTTGTTGAAGAGACGTTGGCGGCGGCTTATACCGAGTCACAGTCAGCGCAGGTGTGCTTTTTGGCGTTCATGGCTCTGTGTTCACGGTTGAAGGGCTCTCTGCTACAGCTTGATGATAGTGATGTCTATATACGTGCGTCGCACAGCTATTTGCCGCAGTTACTTAGCCAGAGCACCCTGGAAAGCCTTCAAACAAGCATCATGCTCGTAAGTCAATGCTTTTATAAGTGACATATACTCTGCGCTGACACATTTCAGCAAATCTATCATCTGCTCTCAGGCCAATGGGGTGCCGCTGCTGAACTTCATCCCTACGCCTGCCGTGCTATATACGATCTCAAAGGCCACATCGCACATCCACCCGGGTCAGATACCGCAGTTGATCGTAGTCAAAGACATATCCGGAACCTCTTCTGGGTGTGCTACATTCTCGACAAAGATATAGCCCTAAGATACGGAAGACCACCTTGTCTGACGAGGGACTATTGTGACTTGACGCTGCCGGATGATTGGGCAAGGGTATATCAGGATCCGGCTGGCACTACTCAAGGTGGGATGCTCCTACAAGACGATTCTATTTGTTTTTCGCAGGACCTTTGCCTGTCACAGATCAAAGAAAAGATTTGTCTGTTTCTCTGCTCGCTGGATAATTCGAAATTATCAGATGGAGCGATTCTTGGTCAGGTTCGCCAGCTGGACGTTGATCTCGAGACGTGGCGCTCGAGTATCCCTATGGGTTATAGGCCGAAGTGGTCTCTGAGCTCAGAAACCCCGCTCCTGCACCCAGATATGTCTTTTGTTCAAAGAATAAGGTGTATCCATCTGCAGCTGGAGTACAAGTACCTAATGACGATGATTCATACCGCCGTCCGGAGATGCGGTGCAGTATATGCTGTGGACGATAAACTTCCTGATGATCTACATGACGTTTATCATTCAAGTAGTGATATCTCTCTGGAGGCGAGTCGCACCACTCTCCAGATCTTCAAATTACACACAGATATCCTACAAGAGGATATGTTTGGGTAAGTCGAACAGGTCTGTTTCCTGATTCTGCGCTAACATTAACAGCCACGTCGCGACTTACCCGCCAATAGCGGCCATGGCGCTGTTCATGAACCTTCTTCTTCATCCGTCTGATCCGCGGGCCCGGAACGACCTTGATGTCTTGGCGGGTTGTGCAACGTTATTCCAGGACATGCCAATGCAAGACTTGACGAATGATGATATCGACTGTATCCAAGAGCTGAACCGGTTCATTTCCGAACTGGTCCGTCTTGGGAACAATGCGATATGGAAGGCCAAGAGAGAATGGAGGAGCACAACCGGGATATCTTCATGATTAGGCATTGACACTCGTATAGAGAGTTTTTGACCTATGACCGGGCCGTATGCCTGTTGACGGCGATCCGTCGCATCTAATTGGTCTGACCGGACCTCAAAGAAGTAGCATCTATCCGGTCTCGATTTTGATCTTATGCGCCCTCTTTTCACTAACGAATTCTTGCCATTTACCGTTTACGCCTTTTAGATGACGCTTTTCATCCTCAGAATTCGATACTACATGAACCGGGCCAAGATCCCGGTCCCGCTTATGATAAGCACTGGTTGTTCTGAACAAGGTGCTTCCCCGCAATCATGACTAGCAGAGGGTATTTAGAGGGCGCACGCCAATGATAGACGAAGGATAACAAGGACATAAAAGACCACAAGCCAACTGACAATTGACCATCGACACGAAACATCTTCAATCTGATTTACGAAAACAATTGGATCATGTCTTCAACCACCACCATCCAAGCCCAAAGCGGCACCCTCACCATCCACCCCAACTCCAAACCCACCCACGGCCATGAACTCAAAGACAAAACCCCCCTTCAAGCAATGTCTCACGGCGACGTCGTCCTGCGTGGCATCCCCACGCACCCAAACTTCGCCTCCCAGCGCCAATGGCAGCTCGAGCACATGGCCGCTGCCTTTCGCCACTGGCACCGCGAAGGCTACGTCGAAGGCATGAGCGGCCACATTTCCGTGCGCGACCCCGAGTTCACCGACGCTTTCTGGACGAACCCCCTAGGCCGCCACTTTGGTCTGCTAAAGGTTAGCGATATGATCCTCGTTAATCTCAAGGGGGAGGTCATTGGGGGGAATCGTACACGACCGCCTAACTCAGCGGGGTTTTTGATCCATGCTTCTATTCATAAAGCTAGGAGCGATGTGCATGCTATTTGTCACTGTCATAGCATTCACGGCAAAGCTTGGTCTGTGTTTGGCAAGCGACTTGAGATGTTGACGCAAGATGTGTGTAAATTCCGAGGAGACGCGCATAGCGTTTATGACAGTTATGGTGGCGTCGTGCTGGGCAGTGAAGAGGGAGACCGCATCGCAGCAGCAATGGGACCCAAAGGAAAAGGCTGCATCTTGCGAAACCACGGTATTCTGACTGTGGGACAGACAGTGGACGAGGCAGCGTGGCTGTATACGTCGATGGAGAGGAGCTGTCGCGTGCAGCTTCTCGCCGAGGCTGCGGCGGCGAATGGCTTGCCCAAGGTGCTCATTGACGATGAGGAGGCGAATTTCAACTTTGATGTTGAGAGTGATCCTGAGATTTGTTACTGTGAGTTTCAGGCTTATTACGACTTGGAGGATGAGCTGTCCAATGGGGCCTTTAAGAAGTAGGAGTACGAAAGGCAGGTCTACAATGCCTCTATCGCGCAGTGTTGTTTATTAATTGACAGTCGAGCTGAATATCAAATCATAAATTCACAACTCATTTTTTTTACTTTTCTGAAGCTTTGGGTGGTGCTAGACAACTTGTGAATGTAGGTTTCAGGGTGCTTATTAGCGCCAGATTCTCGACTTGCGATTCGACGGCGCGTATAGTCAGCTTATGAATCCGTGACTGAAGAACTATTTAAACTGCCAAACGTCCAACGGAACCTGGCTTCCACGGTTGTCCTATAAGTTGATCGTCAATACCTGCAATTCTATTAATATCACACATACTGAATACGTCTTTGGATCATGGCTTCCCAAGAGAATGTCCCCAAGACTCCCTCAAAAGACATCGTGGAATTTCTCCAACGCCATCCTCAAGTCCGCACCGGCACCGCAGCAAAAGCGGAACTAGACCATCTCCACGAACACGGCGATACATTCTGCATCATAAACAAACTCTACGACAACGCAATTCTTCACAAAGACTACGATCCCGATTCTTTAAAACTCATCTTTGCTTTCGCTTACGTCAACGATGATCAAGCAATGGCCCAATATATAGAAGACGCTGGAGAAGACGACAGCGTCTTGTGTGATTGTGGAGTTGGGAGGGAGGAGGGCCCGGATCATCATCTTCATGAGTTTATGAGGGCTACGGTGCCGGATTGTAAGGTTCATAAGGGGAACGATGAGCCAGATCCTGGGTGTTCGGATTGTTGGCCGGTTTATTGTGGCGGGAATTGTCGGGGGGTTGAGGGCTTTGAGTGACGGTTACTGGGATATGCCTGTTTGTTGATGAGATGGCCGACGACATTTTACATCTTAGCACCTTTTCAGACGGATGTAAGCCGGATATTCTCATGAGAAGCTATATACGTGAACCGATCTCCATTGTGACTTGGTTTAGTTTGGCCTCTCTCATCATACGTCCTCCTCATAAGAAACTGGAGGGGTCTTTCGTTAGCTGTGTAATGATTCCTTGATAAGGGCTGTTTTCGTAACCAACGGTTTTGAACATACACATGGCAGTTCGACTTCCTGTTGAGTAATGCAATAATACGGGACCGCTCTTCTCATCAAAAAGCATTATGTATCAGTGAAGCTGAATCTCGTAAATTGGGAATAAGACAAGGTATTATCAATCTCAAAATGAGTCTCGACGTCTGGTCTATTGTCATGTCTATCATGCTTATATGTCTAAGTCTAAAGTCTATCCTCCTCTATCCAGTACCGCTGAAAAACAAACAATTGAACCCTCATATCTATGCCCAACCAATTCTAAAAAGCTCATAATGACTCTCATCGCCCCTCCCAACACCACTCCTCTTATCCAACTTCTGCCTCTCCAAAATATCCAACATCCTTCCATCCCTCCCCCTCAATCTCTCCCTCTCTGCAAAAGCAGCCTCAACAGTATCCCCAATACCCGCAAACTTCCCATTCGGTCGTATCGTAACTAACAACCAGAAAACTCCATCATCTGAAAGAAGTCGTGTTGCGCAATCACGTAGCCAGCGCGCGTGCTCCGGAGCGTATACTACGTCTGTGGCGAAGAGCATGTTTGCTGGGATGTCGAAGGGGGCGGTGTTGGAGAAATCGGCCCAGTCGAGGGGTGATGCTTGTACGGGGAAGGGAGAGGCGTAGTTGATGGATATGTTGGACTCGAGGTTTGAGAGAACGGCTGGGTGGTAGTCTGTTGCGATGATCTTGGAGTCGGTTATGCCAAGGGCGGGAATGAGTTTTCCGAGGACGAGGCTTACGAGCCCGGTGCCTGCACCAAGCTCGATAATGCGAGTATGTTCCGTAGGATCAAGGTTCGTCAGACCAAATCGTTCAGGGTCTGTACACATGAGATCCGAAAAGACGATCGAGGCACCCCAGCTTTGGAGTCCAACGTCTTCAAAGTCTGTATCGTTCGTCCCAGCAAGTCCGTCGTTCAGCTGAACAGAAATCTGCTTCTTCTCCTTGCCAGGAAGGTTCATATCAAAGGAAAACTCCCTCAAAAAAGGAGAGTTCTGATCATCCTCATCCAAGGCACTGGCAAACAGTGACTCAAAAATATACGCCGCCTGGTCCAGCGCCCGCTGACTCTCTTCCTCCGATGAAAAGATCTCCAGGCTTTCAACGCGCGAGATAAAACCCGTCAACCAGCGCTCTGCAAAAGATTTCTCATGGACATCCGCACGAATAGTCGCAGGCGTCAATTCCGCCTCATCATCTTCATTACCAGATGTATATCCCGAATCCACCTCCGCAAAAGCATGCTTCACATCCCCCAACTCCTTCGAAAAAGGGAATGATAAAGGACAGTAAATAGCCGCCAAGTAATGCAGCGCGTTAAAAACCTCTGCCTCAGAGCGTTTAGAGAGTGTGAACAAAGGCGGTAAGCTGCTCGAAGGCAGCGCAAGGGTGCTCATCGTGACCCAGTCTGTGGAAATTAAAGATCGTGGAGAGAAAATCCGGGGAGAGAAGGAAAAGATAAGAGAAAGGAGAAAAATATTAAAGTGGGTGGCGGGACGCTATCTTGAAATAGGTCTAAGCCCGAAACTTGAAGCTATCGTGAAAAAAAAAAAATCTTGCTGATATGGAAGTTAGAGTCCCCACGTGGCCCACTGTTAGGCTGGCGTTAGAAGGTTTTGGGGGCTTCGAAGTGCCTGAGGATCATGCACTAAATCTGGCTGACAGTGCTGGAATGTCGGTATGGATGTGGGTCCTGCCGCGCTAGCGTGTCGGTGTTTGGTTCCGATCACCTGGTTAAGATTGGAGAATTCATGATTGAACTGACATGACTCACGAAGTCACAGCCAATACTAATAGAATTGTGTGGGATTTAGATGACTTTTTACCTTGGAAACTAAGTGACCGAAGAGTTCGCATTGTCTGAATGAGTTGTTGCGCAATATCTCAGCCCTCCAGGTTAGGTTACTGAATTATTTGTAGGCCAAACCTGACTTCTCTCTGTTGTTGATCGGAGTAGTTGTCCTGTTTGTGCTTCTTCTTCTAAGGATTCTCGTTGTTGACGAGGTAAGACAGACGCCATTACTTGAAATTGAACAGATATAAAAGAAGTACCGAGGTTCATGATTTATATCAAGTACTTTCCAAAACTCAAACAATAACCATTGTACCGAGTTCATCCTTACAGTGGTTTTCGTCCCCAGATAAAGCGCATGGGGAAATACGCCCCTATATCCTTCAACTCTGCCTCCAGATCTTGAACTAGGTTATCCAACCTCTCATCAGACAACGGTTTCAAGGAAGCACCCAAACCTATCACGATTAGCAAAGACCCCCCAGATCGGATCAAACTCACCCTTAGCACCAGCCGCAAACCCCTTCGCAATAACCAAATCCGCTCCAACCCCCAACCTCCCCAACTCCTCATCCATATTCCTCTTCCCAACAGCCCTCATAGCCGCCATCTCTTGTACATCCTCCAGCCCAGCTTCAACCAACCAAGACTTCATCTTTGGCGCTTCAAGAGGATCTAAACCTGAGGCTTGGCAAACAGCTCTGATACAGGCAAACATATCGTGATACCTCGGGTTCTCAGTCTCGGGTGCTGGACAGATACGATCACAGTCGCCGATTTGGATCCATCCACCTGGTTTGAGAAGTCTGATGTGCTCATGTACCACGGCGCGTTGAGCAGCACCAGAACCAGCGGCTATGAGAATCATGCGCATGTTGATGAGATCAAAAGACTCATGCCACGATTCTGGGGGAGGATCCTTAATATCTTGTTTTATATAGGTGATGTTATCTGTGGTCGTAGCTGGGAAGAAAGAAGTATTGATATCAGTGCCGATAAAGGTATGTTCACCTTGAGATGGCTTAGGAATGGAGGACTGAACATCGCGCATCCAGAGACCATCCGCGGTCCCGACATCGAGTATAGTGAGAGGCTGTGTTGAGAAGTTAAGTGGCGGGAATATGAGTTTGCCCTCTGCTGCCTGCTTGAAACCGAGATGATAAATGGTCAAGCGGCCTATATCACTGCTCACGTCTTGATCATGGGCTTTGAGATACCATTCTGGCGTTGAGTAGACTGCCTGCGACATTTTGAGCTGTTTTTAGATTTCTGAATGAGTCAGTAAGGTGAAGCAACGGATGACGCTTGAGTAAGATACTTCGCTTATCTTTTTGTCGTGGATGATGACACGTGCCTCCTGAGCGGCACAGCTACTGCTTACTTCAATCTAACGTTATAGCTTTCAAGTGAAATGACAGCCAATCGAAGTTTTGCATAGGTTCTAGAAAGGTGATACCAACCTGTATCAATAGAACTCAGTACACTACCCCACTACTCAAGTAATGCGATCGCGTGTACGGCTTTTTGCTTGCCGAATGACCATTCAGACTTTTGGACATGTGTCATCAGCTGAAATCTTGATGGATAACCTTGTATCACAAAGTGCGGACGTGTTTGGTGGTATCATAAATTGGCTCAACGGTTTGAGCTTAAATTCCCATGGCGCCATGAAGGCGGTCATGAAGTACTGCATCTTAAAGACGGTGGGGAAAGTTGTGAGATATACAATATATGAGGGTATTGCTCTTGCAGTTGTTTGAGAAGACATCATCGATGTTGCCGCACTTGATATTCGGATTCAATGTTTGCTATATCGCGAGAAGTGACACAAGAGTCTTCACCTCAGCATACATCTTTCATATCGCTCGTTGAGATAAGAACCTTCTTCAAACCTTGATACCCAGATAAATTACAGTTGAATGCCTTCCACAAGATGAATCTCAAATTCCCCCTAACAATCCCCTTATTGCCATGCTCAATAGCTTCACTTTCACGGCGCCAACACGCTAGCCATCCACCTCTTACTCACCCCCATGCAATAAGTTCATGCCAAAGCCCAAGCCCTGGCTGCCCCAAGAACCAGGGCCAAAACTCCCTCCTTACGACGGCAACCTGATGGCTCCTAACGTCACATTCCTCAAAGCCCTCGACACTGACTCGGCCCACGGCACCGTCGTAAAAGCACGCATCGGCCGCCATCTCTACGCCATAAAATTCGTAAATCACCACCACTCACCTCAACACATCTACTAATAGCTCGCAGTTCACTACACCTCCAAATGATATCAACACCAGAGACATCTACGGCCACAAAGGATCATGGAGCTGCTGTGATGGATTTGACTGGTATTTCTCACCGTTTGAGAACGAGTGTCGAGCCTTCGGTAGATTGAAGGAGCAGAAAGCCGAGGCTATCGCTGTTAAAGTCTACGGATGGGTTTCCCTCATAGCAAGACAGATTAGAAGAAAACTCTCTGCTGGAGGTGCCCAAAAGTTAGCCGGATTTCCTCCTGGGCTACTCTACGGCATTGTCAAAGACTGGGTCGAAATGACTCCCTGGCACGATTCGAAGCAACGCGATATGTACGACCAGATGGTAGCAGTCAAGTACTTCAACCGAATGCTCAAAGATCTACACAAGCTTCATTTTCTGGGAATAGTAGTTCGCGACTTGAAACCAGATCAATACATCGACGGCACCCTCATCGATCTAAGTCTCGCCTCTACAGTCCCCCATCCCTACGGTCCAACCGCCGAAGGCCCCGAAAGTCCGTGGCAACCACGCTGGACGTACGAAAGCCTCGCAGCATATGATCTCTACAACTTCCAAGTGCACGTCATTGACTTCTGGAGGCACAACCAGAAGCTATGGTTCAGCAAAAGGGCGCGAAACGGTATACAGACGAAGTGCACTGTAGATGCGTATCCGGCGGATAGGTGTAAGAAACGATGCTTTACGCATACGAAGAGGTTTGTGCCTATGCTGAATTATTATGAGGAGGTGCTGGCGATGGTTACGAAGCCGATGTATGATCCTTTGGACTTTTTGAGGAGAAATCCGGGGTATCCGGTGCGGATTGCGCAGTTTGGGGCTCCGGCGAGAGGGCCGCCGGCGCCGGAAATGAGACGGAGGATGATGATACAGAGCGGGTGCTGTTCTGTTATGTAGCGTGAGTGCTACTATTGTTATCGACAAATCAGTATTGGATAAATCGTGAGCGTTGATCAGTGAATATTTGAGCTAAGGCTGGGACAACGAATTTGATATGATCGATCAACATGAGATAGATCCAATTTCATCTAGCGTCTCGCTATAGAAGAAAGACTGTTAGTCGGCGCGTATGCATAAGAAAGTGCATTTGTTACTAGTGTAATGACCCCTGAGGCATCTCATTCAAAAATCCCGCGGTAATGCAGTTAATATGTTATTTCCAGAAATATGTTCGAGTGAAGTAAATAAACGAGGACATTGGCGCACCTTATACCAAGTTGATACCAAGGAAACCACCCAGTCCAACAGCCATAACTCCCCAGCTCCAAGACGTGATAGACCCTGCCGAACATCCATCGTCATCATTGTTTTTCTTCTTGGTAGGGCTCGCGGATGAACTGCCACTATCGTCATCATCATCGGCAGCAGAACCAGAACCGCTCTTGGAACCGCTGCTAGAACCACTGTCATCACCACTACTTCCACTGCTGCCACTGCTTCCACTATCTCCAGAGTCCGAACTTCCATGGGGAGTCTTCCTCTTGCAAAGCTTATTACTCGCTGTCTCCGTTGCTTTGGCTGTTGATTTGGTACTAGTCGTCTTTCTCTTCTTAAGGTCGACAAAGGTAATAGGCGTCATCCAGCGTTCACTCTCCGACGAAGGAATTGTTCGTGACTGCACGGATTCAGTCTGAGTTGCAGTAATGGTTGCGCAAACAGCTGAGCCTGAGCCCAGAGAGCAGTCGTATGTCGTTGAGCTAACAGCAAGATTCATGCTCGACTCTTCATAAGTCACGGTAATACCGTGAAAGTCTCCATCGCAAGAATATGAAGTACCGAAGTTTGTCTGGCAAGCGAGGAGATATTCCGTCTTTGAGCCGGTTTCTGTAATAAGGGAAGCGTAAATGTTCGTCGCACTTCCAGTTTTTCTCTGAGGAAGGAAGACAGTTTCAGTAGAGTATTTGGTAGTGCTCTTTGCCGCATCAGCCAAATACGGCGCGACAGCGAGAAGAATTGACGTCCGCATGATGAAGGTTGCTTGTCTGATTGAGAGAATTCAAGTCTGCAGAAGCCGGGAAATGAGCTGAATATTTATCCTTATCCCAATTCAACCTCAGGAACCACATCATCCAATGATCAGTGACATTCTCCTGCAAACGCCACTGGCAACCCTTGCTTACAGCTCAGCCCTGGGGGACAGGGGTAAGCGAGTAAATCATCTCATCTAACAAGCTTGTTTTGGTGGCAGTTTATGCTTGTTTTTCCGCAGCCACTACCATCCCGTTATGGTATTTCAAAAGAGGCGTGGTATCAAAGGGGGAATTGATCTGGAATTGAGGTAGCCCGTCTCTGCGATGGCCGGCTAGTCTGACCAAGTTTGTCGACGTGGCTGTCTACTGTCCATACAGAGGGAGAGGCCTTGTGAATAGCTGTGCATAGCCTACGTCAACCAATCAGGTATTCCCTGGCGTTCACCGCCATGCCATTGTAGGATCTTGGCAGGATGTTCGATTCAGCCCTATCATTTCGCTAGGCATCCTCTGTATCAGAACATGGATCAACGAGGCTATGGCAGTTCCTCTTCGTTTATATCGCTCAATCAAGGAGGTAGTTTTACAATTCCCATCCTTTTGTAGAGGATTCACCTCGTTGCAACTTCACGTAGCATTGCTTGAATCGAGGCCTCCAGGTTCAAATGCCCCGCTCCGAAATGATAATCCGAGCCGATGAGCTCAGCTTCAATGACGTAGCGTGACTGATCAACTCTGACTTCGTGATAACCTCACGTCAAACTCAAAATGGCAGACACAAGCTCCCGACGTGTCGCCGAGGTTCTTTTGGAGCCTACAGGCTTGAATATCACATCCTTTCAGGAGATTCAATCTCTTTGGGCTGGTTATGGTCATATCTGCGCTCTCACCGCAAAACCAAAGGATGCCGAAACAGCTGGTAGAGTGCGCAAGTATCTGCATGCAGCCGAGTCGAACAATACGTTCTTCTTGATTCTGAAGCTTATATCGCCGCCTCCTGGTCCAACGGATGAAGGTCATCTACGCAAGATACTGAGTTATGACGTTGAGCAGTATTTCTATGAACATGTTGCTCCTCAACTGGATGATGACGTCGCAATGGCTCACTGCCTGACATCAAGTTGGAAGTTGAAAAATGAAGATGGAGAGTTGCGAGGCCTCACTGCTACTATTCTCACCGATTTGAGAGTCAAGTTCCCCGTGGAAGGAGGAAAGCGCTCTGTTCTCAATCCGCGACAAGCTCAGTCTGCTCTAGAGTGGCTCGCCAGATTTCACAGCAACTCATGGAAATTCCTACCCGCGAAGTTGGACGAATATCTCCTCCCTCCTCTGGATGAATACAAACAACGAGATGCAGGTCAAGCTGGAGGAAGCAAGTTATGGTTGAACGGGGGATACACCTACCTCGCGACTCGACGCACAGAGTACAAGTCCCTTGCTGGTGATAGATACTCTGAGTGGTCAGATGCCTTTTGTGCACCTTTTAAAGGATCGGATAAATCCACTGCTGAAGTGGTAGCTGATTTCCTCACACCAACTGGTCGACCCTTTGAGACGTTGATTCATGGCGATGTCAAGTCTGAGAATCTCTTTACTACCGAGTTAGGAGATGACGTTTGCTTCTTCGACTTTCAATACGTCGGTCTTGGACTTGGAGTTTGCGATTTGGCCAAGTTGTTTACATGCTCCGTCCCTCTCGATATGCTAACAGACTGTCCATCCTTACCTGAAGAAATGGACATGGATCGTGGTGAAAAGGCTTTGTTGTACCTTTACCATGAGACATTGTTAAGTCGTCGACCTTCTGATAAGGAGCCCTTGGATTATGACTGGGATACTCTCGTGAGACATTGGGAGTGCGCTCTTGTTGATTGGTGTCGCTTCCAAGCATCGTGGGGATTCTGGGGAAACACGGAGTGGCTTGAGGCGAGGGTTAGATATATTCTTAAAGATGCTGGGTGGAGAGAGTGGTTGCACAAGGAGATTTCTGATACAGGAAGGTCTTCTAGTATATAAACGATAGATGAATAGATCTGAGTTTGACCGGTATGCTCACCATAACAGCACATGCACCTACCAAGATTCACAAACCAGTCTGGCCGAAGAGGCGTATCCGAGACAGTTGTCAAATAAAACTAGGACGTTCTTCAAAATACAATACCGCTAACACGTCTATTCTGAAACCTCACTGTCGAAATCCTCGTAGGGTATTTCCTCGAGATCCAACAGCACATCCTGATCCCCAATGCCATCGTCCAAACTAATCTCCTGAACATCCTCGTCCTTCGCGACTTCATCTTCAACCCACTCACTCCCACATCGAACAAACGACGCATGAAGAGGATGTATCTTATCAGCCCCCCTATAACATTTGAAACAGAGACTAAAGTCAAAGCATAGCGAACAGTCGAAGAAAATACCATGGGACTGGATCAGACAACAATCACAGTATGCGTTCTTGTTGTCTTGAGACCCGGGAGCACTGCCTCGTTTTCTGGACCTGATATTCTTGTCACTTGGTTGATCTATTAGATCTTCGTCGCTAGAGAATGTTAACGTTTGTCAATGGGAATAGTAGGGGTGCTTACAAGTCAGCGTGGTGATAGTATGCCACCTCACAAACTGTCCAGTCTCTGTCAACTCCATGACCCTTGAGCGTAGGGTCAGCTCCATGCTTCAAGAGGAATGAGATCACATCACTGCTCGAAAACTCGCTCTCAAGCTGTCGATTCCAGATCCGTGCAGCACGGGCAGCCCAAAGCAGCGGCGTCCAACCATCGTCATCCTTAACATCAATACTGATACCAACCCTTTCAGAGCGCTCGAGCACCACCTCCACCAACTCAACGTCCCCTGTCATGACAGCATAGTGCAGAGGTACTCGGCCAACCACATCCGTAACCGAAAAGTCCGAGTCAGGAAGTTCCAAAAAATTAAGAACCGCAAGAGAATTATAGCACGCCAGATGGACTGCCTTGCGATTCAGAGAATCATAATCTTGGGTCGAGGTATCTGAGTTCAGAAGGAGTTTGACGGTATCTGCTGGGCATGATAGACATGCTGAGATGAGAGGATATCGGAATAAGCCCCCTTCAGTGCTTGGGCTGGCTCCGTTCACGAGGAGCAGAGCGATTATGTCGCTGGCTAGGGGAGATGATAACAGGTCGCTTCGGAGTGTCGCTGAGAGCAAGGGTGTCCCATAGACTCCATCGCAGACGGAATTTATGTCCACACCATGCTCGATTAACGATCGAGCCATGGCCAGTGAACCAAACCTGCACGCCTCATGAAGCGGTGTGGCTCTTTGCTGAGAGGTTATAAAGTTCTGTGTCAGGAGTGAAGGCTCCTTTTTCAGCATATAGAAGAACACTTCATCCATCTGAGCCCTAATAGCCACAATCAGAGGGGTATCTTTATCGGAGTTCAGGACATCTAGTCTTCCGCCAGCGTTGACGACAAGTCGGACCGTCTCGAGGGTCGTTAATCCAGTGATGCAGTGAAGTGCTGTATTCTCCTTCTTATCCCTCATTTCCAGATCAGGATTGTATTCGAGAATCTTGCGGATCATACCACTGGGTGCATTATACTTGATAGCATATGCCAGTAGCGATTCGCCCTGCTCATTGACGTTGTTGACGTCAACACCAGCTTCTAGCATCTTCTCAACGACGTCGATGTACCCCGCAGGTATCACTATCCGTAAATCCGAGTAGATCGTGGCTGTATTGATATCAGGCTTCGTCTTAGCCTCAAGCAGTAACTCAACAGTGGCAAGGTTGTTCGCCGCAATTGCAAAGTTCAGTGCTGTTCGTGAGTCCGCGTTGCCCTTGTTGATGTCTGCGCCGTGCTCGAGAAGGAGACGAACTATCTCGGGATGGGGGCAAGCTTGATGTAACGGTGTCAGTTTGTTGTCATTCAGTATGTTCTCATGGTATGTGACATTTACGTCTGCCTTTGCATCTACAAGCCACTGCACCATGTTTATATGTCCGCCGCTCACCGCAGCGCCTACTACTGGAATTCCGTCCGAGTCTTGCGCATCGGGGTCTGCTCCCTTTCCTAGGAGATACTGAACGATCTCGGGACGGTTCCAGTCAACGGCCACTTGCACTACAACAAGTCAGTATGCATTTCCATAAAGGTATCGAATACTTACTCGGCGTGCGTGACCATCCACCATCCGGCGGCGCCTCTCGCTTGTCTACTGTGGCCTTGTTCTCAATAAGAAGCTTGACTATATCCAAGTCTCCCTCAGAAATCGCCTGGATAAGAGGCGTATGAGCCTTATCAGGCGTCAGATCAGGATCAGCATTGCTCTCTAGCAACATCTTGCAAAAATCAAGCCTTTTGTTCTCAATAGCTAGCCTCAGCGCCGTCTCCCCCTTCGAGGTGACAATGTTAGGGCTGAAGCCATGGCTGAGAAGAAGCTTTAGGCACTTCTTATTCTCGTATTCAACTGCTTGAATGACTGGGTTCCAGTCGGAATCATCCATCAAACGTTCAACCTCGTCCTTGCGTGCGAGTATAGCCTCCAGTGCTGCAAAGGAACCCCACATGGCAGCAGCCCCCGTGGTCGTCAAGTTATCTTCTTCTAGATCGTTGATGGAAGCGCCGTTCGAAAGTAGGAAGTCGACTGTCTCGCCAGAAGCCCACCAGATGGCTTTTTGCAGCGGAGTATATCCTTGTTCGTCTGTTGCTGTTGGGCTCGCTCCTGCGTCAATAAGTAGCTTTGCGCTGGCCACATGGTTGTTGACTGCTGCTGCGTGTATGTAGCTATTGTCATAGGGGGTTATGCCCTTCGGGGGATTAGGAGATACTCCCAGTTGGAGGAGTCTAGTGACAACGCCACTCAATCCTGACCTGGCGGCTTTGTACATGGGCATGACAAGCCAATCAAGTGGGCCGGATACACGCTTTTGAGGGTGAAGATCTTTAACCTCATGATCGTGCTTTGTCGACCTTTCCGAGGAATCGTCGTCCTGCGAAGCGGTCTTTTCTTGAATCTCTGTGAATTCGAGGCTCACTTCAGACTCTTCTACCACTGAATCCATTTTATGGGGTTCCGGTATTGCGCTGATGAGTTCCTCTAGTGCTTCATCGTTACTCGAGTGGCTGACAGTTCTCGCAGCTTCGTGTAGATGCTCATCGTCAAAGTCCAGGCCATCTGTATATGAACGTATCAAAAGCCGGATGGTAGCAACATGGCCTGTTCTGCAAGCTTCAACCAGAGCCTGGCCGCGTAACTCGGCCTGATCTTGTCCTTTTTCCAGAAGCGCCTCTACAACCGTTGTCAGGCCCAAGTGAGCTGCGACAGCAAGGGGCTTTATATGTTTTGGTGGAGACTTGAACTGCGCGTTGGGCAAAGCAAAAAGAGAGTTTGCCCAAAACTGAAACACTGACTTATTGCAAAACAAGTCCTGTATATGCTTTTCGGATGTCTTGACTCGCTGCCAGTGTTTATGCCAGAATTCAATAGCATAAGGAAGGGACAGGACCGAGGCTTGTGGATTTCTGGCTGCATGTTGGATATAGTCTATGCAGGTCTGCAGTATCTTCTCGTGGCAGCCCGTCCCGACTGTATCATACCATATGTCTTCGTCGCCAGCTGCGTGACATCTTTCGAGCCACGCACGGGTGGCAGGATGTTTGAATTGGATCTCGCCGTTCACAGAAGTGAGTAGTCCGTGGAAGCTGCGCAAAATATCAGTCGGCTCAGATAAAGTAGGTTTATCCCCTTCCAGTTGAAGCCAAACAATCCTAGAGACCTGGCGGAGCTCGTCACATCGTAGTGGTCTGTAGCAGGCGAGCAGCCAAGAAAGTATTGTTTTGGCCCATGGCCGGTGTGACTCGTCAACATCTTCTAGTATTGCCGCAAATACTATAGTTGGGGGGAGGGGCTTGTCAAGTAGCCTCATAGTTCGTGTGATTTGCCCTGTGCCTGCTCCGAGCCATTCAATGACCAGTTCGCATAGATTATGATCACTTGCACAGCTCGAGAGTACAAGATGAACATCTCGATGCAGGCATGTCCCAACACTTTCCCCGAGTTTATTCGTGAGCTTCGAGGCTTCTGTATCAACAGGAAATGGCCTAGGCTCCTCGGGATGGTAATCGATGCTTCTGACATATTCTGGAGGAAACCCGGATAAAGCAGAGGCGATGAGGCAGTCTCCGTGAGTTCCTTTTGTGGTCACCACCAATATCTTGATACGCTGCTCTTTCCTGAGCAGAAGTTTGTGCATCGCAGAGATGAACCAGATCGAAGACTCATCGCACTCATCAAAACACCCCAGCACGTAAATAGCCGACTTCATACCTGTAGATAAATTAGCTCTGTGAACACTTCGGCTTAACTTTTGCTTACCCTTTGCAGACCGCAGAGTCTCCAGCTCCTCAGACAGATTGGTCCTGTGTAAGGCTCCGGAACGAAGAAGATCATCCATCGACCTTGACGCGACACTCTCAGTCTGTAGTCTGTTGCACACAATACGGGCGAGGAATGTCCGCATCATGGCGTCGCAATTGTTGAATCGAATGTCGTGAGCATCGAACTTCATATAAAGTAATGGATGGAACGTGCCGCTTCTGTTCTGGTCCAGAAAGAAGCTGGCGTTCTCAGATGCTGCTTCGGCACAAGAAGAACATCTCATATGCATTATTATCGTTTCCTTCCGCTTCGGTAAATCTAAGAGGTCGGGTATTTGCCAGCTATCATCAATATTTTGATATGGCAGTACTGGTGATGCTTGGTTGATGATTTTACGAAGAGCAACGTGCTGTTCATCCGTGAAGCCTCCCACTGAGAGTGGTATTAGTGATAACCTCTTGCTCAAAGAATAACCTACTAAGCCAGTCTGCGTCCGCTATACCATTCACCGGATGAAATCCATCTTCTGTCGCAAGGATCAAATCACAGTTCGATTTCTCCATTTTCACCACCCGCTCAAACGGAGTGGCCATAGTGGACATGCTGAGAGGAAAGACCTTTTGTAGTGTAATTAGCAACTAGTAGCTCTAAGAATTTTCAAGTACTGCAAATATTGGTATACGAACCTGTTGTGCCGGGTCCAAGTGAAGATTGGAAACCACGTTGATGAAGTTGGCCTGAGTAAGCATCTGGGTCCCAAGAAACGCATCATTCACTTTGATTATGGTCTCTGTGAGACTTTTGGCGTATCCAATCATATGGCCGGACCATTTTTGCTGTTGCCTGGCCATCAATCGCAACACAGCCTCTTCCAAGAGACCGATCGAGGAATGTCTATGTGGATATCCGAAGAAATACTATCATGACTCGGTCAGCGCAAACCAGAGAACAGACCAAACCCGGAGTCCTCACCATAGCACGTGTACAATATAGGATATCGCCGTACTTGTCTTGGTGATCAGAAGCCATCGCAAGTGCCTGCCTCCATCAGCGGCAGTTCCAACTCCAGCCACTAAAAGTGATCTTACCGCCTTCATGATAGTCCCTCCAACATCGTGAGAAAAGAAATATATCGGCCGTCTAGACCCCTGCCGAGACATTAGTCAGTGACATCAGGAAAATGAACCAAGGTGACAAACCATGATCTCGGGTGTTCTAAGCTCTCGAAGAGCTTCCAGCAGTGCTTCTGCCTCTTGATAAACGCCGCATGGCGTATAATATCTCCCTGTGTCGATGCCTGTATGGTAACCGTAGGACATTATTCGTCCTTTGTTCTCTGATGCGCGAGCAAGAGCTTTGTTGATCCATATGGTGTCCGATCCTATTGTCCACGAGTCTGGACTTGAACCATAGATTCCGTGGATTAGAACTACACTGAAAAACCATGCAGTCAGTACTGTTCGGGGACCGATTTTGCAGTACTCACTCAAAAGGAACAACTGTAGTCTCATGATTCGAAGCGTGGTCAGGGCTCGATTCCTGCTCTCCATCTTGGATCACATTCAACCCGACTTTGCGAAATTGTCAGTATATCCTACACTCAGAATGAGACTCCTTCAAGTGACTTACACTTCTGTAACTGCTCGCCATGGCTCTCATCAACTGCTGTCTGGATCTCCAAAGCAGGTTTCTCCGACTCGGGAACCACTATCTCGACCATAGTCACAACAGTAACAGAGCCTCGGCTCCGCTGGTTCAAGGTTCAGATGAGACTTCTCGCCAATAACACAAACCGAGTATCGCTGGGCACTCAAAGCCTACTCTGAGAGCCTCACTAAGGGTGAACAAGAGATTGTCCTTCCAAAGAGGGGGAGGCACACTAGGCGCGGTCATACTTCCAGGCGGCGCTGCAGATAATCAGTGTGACTAGCTTGCGAGGTGCAGATATCACCATGACCCCTGTATCTTACATGCATATCTAGGCCTTTAGTGAGCACGAGCCGACTCGGGATGGTTGGTCTACGTACGGAGTACGTTGTATGGATAGTTTGATAGAACATTTTTTCCAGACTAATTAAATCCATCACCATTTATCCATTCCAAAATCTTATTTAACAGCAAACGGAGCCTCAACAGCCATCCTCACTTTACACAATCCGTTCAAGTCAACACTCGCCAAGTCTTTCGCACCATAAGACCTCCCCTTCTTACCAGGCCCCCCGGTCTCTCTAGGATTGAAAAGAATTGGATCATCCAATGGGATCTTTGAAAGCCTGCGTTCCCACCCAGTGACCCAGTCAACGTCAGCCTGCAGTGTAACCTCCGCGTTAAAGCGCTCATCTCCAGCTCGTCGCACAAGAATCGCAGTCGTTACTGAATCTGGCACGCCCGTCTTACGGCGCTCGTTCTCCTGTAGATTCCACACTGCTACCGTAGACTCGCCCGAGTTCTTTCTCGTGCCGAGATTGATGCTGCCTGTAACTGTTAGAGATTGGGCGGTTCGAGAGCCAATAATCAGAAATCAGGTGGATGTACCCAAGAGGAGGCTGATAACCCCTGCTGCCAGGCCTGTTCTCTTAACAAACCAGCTCTAACTTATGCAATTAATCAACCTGCTCGTTCAATCTCATCTTCCAATTGCATACCATTCTGTGAGTATTGAGTCACAATGAATCACAGCGATGAAGCTACCAATGGGTTCCCCCAAGAGCATGAAGAAGATGACGACGAGGTTTACCTTGACGAAGATGAGTTCCCAGCTGCGTCCGTAACCCTCTTAGACGAAGATCCCGTCAAAGCCAAATTCGAGCGACACGTCGAAGAGGCACGAATACTATCCAATAACCTACAAACCTCTGAATCAAGCGACAAAGCAAGCCAGCAGCTAAAATTCGTCAACGACAGGTTCAGCGAATGGCACAATACCACAGAAGAAGGGAAAAACTTTCTTCACTTCTTGGCAGACTACGACCACAGGATTCACAAACCGCCCGTCAACCTCCAGTGGCTGATGTGGAGAGCTATTCGCAAACTCCCAGCGCACTTACTCTGGTCGCCAGATAACAACAAGCGCATTCCTCTGACAAGCGCGCTGTTGGCGAATAACTCGCTTTTCGGTTGGTCAGTGTGCTTGAAGATTAAGGATGCGACTTGTCAGGAGTATAATGCTCTGTTGCAGAAGAGGTATGAGAACTGGGATGAGAGCAGTGAGACTACTTGCTTGCATGCCGCTGCGACTTGTATCTTTGACAATGGAGTCAAGAGAACAGAGTTCTTTAACAAGCTAAGCAGCTTTGTGCCGAGAGACATGTTCTTTGTGCGGGACACTAAGCGCCGTACTGCTCTTCACCGTGCAGTTGAGTATGAGTGCTGCTGCAACAGTCAAGTCGAGGTAGTCAAGGAGATCTTACGCTCGTGTCCCGACCTCTTGGATGAACCAATTCAAGATCCAGATGACTTCAATCGAACTTTGTCAGTCTATCAATACCACCATCATACCCGCAAGAAATTCCTTGAGAGTCGGCGAAGACGTGCTCAGGATCTAGCCATCCAAGAGCCCACAGCAGCAGCGCCCAAGAGAGTAGAGTACAAACATGAAAGAGGCATAGACCCAAAGAAGGATGCAAAGAGGATCGTAACAAGGACAGAAAAGTCAGGCTCGGAAAAGACAAGCATGGGTCCCCCGCCAGGCGTGAAGCGAAGAGGTTCCATTGCGGCAACTCCACAGGGCGCCACAACTCCTGTGCAATCTCCATCCCTGACACCGATAACTCGAGTCAAAACAGGGACAGCAACTCGCTCAGATGTGGTGCAGAAACCCGGGTCGAAGGAGAAGGAGATGGAGGATGCAGCGAGGACAATCAGTAACCTACTGAAACTCGAGACTTTACGGAAACTAAGTCCAGAGAAAGCAGCGGATAGTCTGAGATTACCAGATGATTCGGATAAAGAGTTCTGGTTTGACTTTGGACCACCTAATACGGCCAGTCAAGATGACTTCAAGAAGTATTTCGGCCATTTGCAGTTCGATACGGCGCTACAGTACGTTGGGTTTCCGAGAGTTCGTCTCAAAGGGGGTAGAGAACAGCCGGATGTGAGACATCAAGGAAGAAAGGTGAGGAGGACTGACCTTGCAAGATACTTGTCCACTGACAGATTCAGGATATGACATTCTTCTTTGACTGGCTCAGAGGAAAGTCGGTCACTCGAATCATCAAGGTGAGATACCCACGAAATGGTCTGAGGTTCTATCACGAATAATGAAATAGGTTGTTGTCGAAGATATGGAAAAGCCCTCGCACAGTGACGAGGCGATCGAGGAGTGCTTGAAGGATCTTGTAAGTTTGGAAATTTCTTGTGATAGGCATTTACTGATGGCTCGTAGGGCGTCGAAATTCTTGATTGGAGACGTTTGGATCTCGATGCGCTCTCCCTTCGCAAGATTGGGGCTCATCTACGTGAGGTTCACCTCCAATGGAGTGGCAGCAACTCAACTCTCAGAGCGTGGTCCGAGAAAGAGGGTCTAGCTTCGATCCCTACACTTGAAGTCATTCACTTGTTCCAGCATGAAGTACGTCTATACCCAAAAAGCCCCAGCTCGTCTTATCACTAACATGTTATAATAGGGCCTCGAGTCTCGTGAGCGAACCATAGAGAACTTGAACGCCTTCGAGAAAAGACTACACGACTCTTGGCCCGAAGGAAGAGCCAAACCCCAAGTGATCCCCCCTAAAACAGGCGGCGGCGTACGCATGGCACAAGTCCAAGTCCCGGATGCGAGACCTCAACCGTTACAACGCTCAATCGATCCTCACAAATGGATGGAATGCATGATGAGCTTCACTAAGAGTTTTAAGCAGATAAAAGCTCTCAGGAGTAATAATCCTTCTCTACCGCCGGTGGAAGTGGCCTTAATTGACGATGGTGTTGATATCACGCACCCTGACCTCAACGACATGAGGGACCGCACGTTTCTAGGACAGAGCTTTGATCACCAAACTGGAGGGTCGACACCCCGCGTTCCACCGTACTGGAGTTCACCTTCTGGGCATGGGACGTTAATGGCGAGGCTTATTCATAAGATTTGTCCTAGTGCTGTTATACATGTCATCAAACTACAGACATTTTGGTCAGGAAACTCCAAGAAGCTTCAGATCAAGCCTGACAGTGCAGTAAAGGTAAGATTTCCCCATGGACGTTAGCTCCAGGTGCTAACGAGCTAGGCTATTAACTATGCCGCCAAGAGAGGATCCCAGATCATTTGCATGTCATGGACGATCAAACCCCCAGAAGAGCCATTGCGGAGCCAATTCGATACAGCGATCTTCAATGCAATCGGCAAACATGGCTGTCTCATATTCTGCGCAGCCAGCGACCAAGGGCAGTCCGCAGACGTCAGCTATCCCCACGCAAGCAGCCATCACTGCTTCAGAATCGGCGCCGCAAAAGCAACCGGCAACATAGTCGACACAGTTGGCGATTCCCAAACAGTAGATTTCATCTTCCCCGGCCACGAAGTCGTAATCGACAATAATGAAACCAAAACTCAACTACAAAAGTTCGACGCTCACTCGGGTAGTTCTGTTGCCAACGGTCTGGCAGCAGGTCTAGCAGCCCTTGTGATTGAGTGCGTGAGATTAGGAGCCCTGTATACCAGAGAGTATAGAAAGTTGGAGCCAAAGGTTGCGATTAACTACAGCCATATTTCTATCGATGAAGAGGATTTGAAGAAGATTCGGAGTCGTGCGCAGATGGCGTATGCGTTGAATTGGATTGGGACTAATCAGAACATGAATAATAAGTATATAGAGGTTTGGCATACGTTTAGTGGGGTGGCGGAGAAGTTGTCGAGGAGTGAGGGTGTTTCACTTGAATAGCTGGAACATATAGCGACGCTTGCGGGGTTTTTCTTGAAGAAGGGGATGTAGTTGGCTATTCTGTACTGGTAGAGGTCCAATACCACTGTTGAGTTAGTAGCGCTGTAGAAGAATATCCTAGGTCGGCATCGATATACGAAGTATGAATTCGCTGACGTGCTATATCACTGTCTGGAAGCCTGACCTGGCGGCAGATGGGCTGGGCCGAGGGAAAGGAATAGGTTAGAGTCTCATCATAAGCCAACGTCCAACGAATCGTCAAAGCTTACAGGCCCAGCCCCTTGAATATGTCGCCAAAGTAAGTTCCCCACATCGGAGTTATGTTCACGAATTGTTCGCATCATAAGGTAGTTCTCACCATCTTTGGAGCGAACGATGCTGAGATCAATGATCTTTGGAATTACAGCAGTTGTTCATGCGTTCAAGGAATGATGATACGTGTGCTGTGCCGCAACCAAGGCAATTGCCCGAACTATTCCCATACTCAGATGAACACTCGTCATTAATTTCTTTCAACCCCCCAGTCTCACCCAAGAACCATTTTACCTATAAAAGGCGATGATGGCAACCTCCAATACAAACCATATTCGCCATCAATCCCAAACACTCATCTACCAAAGAAAGGATCTTAACACCAATAAAATGCCTGTCACCATCTCCATTCCCAAGAGTAAAGTCAGTTCTTGGCATGAACCCAAAGCTGAAAACACTTCACAGCTCCTCCGAGGAGCTGGTTCCAAAGAAGCCGATGGATGCAAACAAATCATCCAAGGCTCGTTCTCTTTCAATGGATCTCTTGAAGAGAATCACGTCACAGCCTCGAGAAATGGTCTCGTTTGGTCAGCGTTCGAGGCGTACAGCTCCCACCATCTCACCATTCGCCCCGAAGATGTTTGGTTCGCTATAGTCACTCAACTCAGTGCTTACATCAATGCCAACTCTGAGATGATGCGCGATTACTTCGTCAGTCATAAAGGTCAGAAAAGGCTTGAGGTTATCAGCTCCGCGACTCTGTATAGCGCCGATTTTGGGGCTCTGGCTCAGAGAATGACGCTCGAGATTAAGAAAAATATCAAGGACCCTTCCTTGAGAGAGTGGGTTCTTCCGTCATTCTCGACGACTACTGAGAATGATCGCATCCGTTGGTTCTGTGCTCCTTATGGGCGCACTACAGAAATACTTCTCTTACGGAATGACTATGACGTGTGGTATCCCGTCAGTAACACTCCTTGGAGAAGTAGCCGATTATGAAGACATTCTCAAGAGACTCGACAAACTCGATGAAATGGGCGAGGAACCAACTGAGTTCGCTAAGCTCCTGCGACCAATTCTTCAAAACATGATTCTCTCTTTCACTCAACCATCCGACCCAGCCATTCACAAATTCTGGAATCAAATTGCCGATATGGACCGAGGTTCGGGTTCTGAACGCATGTCAGGTTGGATCACAGCATTCTGCTACTGGGATGACCTAGGAATGGTTCACTACCCCAGTCGATCAAATCGTACTCTCGGTGGATTGATGTATCCCTATGTCGACACGGATGACATTCCCTGTGGATACGTCACTGTTCCGGTTGAAGTCGACGATAATGGTACTTTGTACAATTGCAAGATGATTGCTGGATCTGTCGGTATACAGGCTGTTCCGGGCCCTGAAGGTTATGTCCCTGCTTTTAATCCTTTTGAACACATGAGACGTAACGTGGAGGTGGATGAGAAGAAATCAGGCATACAGCCTGTTACTGGGTGGATGATCTATGAGTTTGCCCAGCAAAGCCAGTCACGTAGAGGATGGATGTAGGAATATATGTGGTGGAAATTCACGCTTGTAACTAGCCTTAAGTTTCGGAATCTTTACGTCTGAGTCGGCTATGGGACTAGTTAGTATTGATAGCATGGCCCAGGGGCAGAGATTTATTTTCTCCCCGGAGGTTGAATATACTTATATCAATGTGGCTGACCTCTCATGCCATAAACATTCATATCAGTGATATCCTAGAACAAAGTAGTCCCTTGAGAAACCGGTCTCGCTTTAGTATACCAGTTTAGCCAAACCAAGAGCTCGTGTCGGTCAGTAATTATCTTGCAAAAGCTTACTATATATATGTAGCACCTCGTTTTCTCATAAAGGAATGCTCATAGATCCCACTCTCAGTAAACGCGTCTTCGAAAAGGGGTAGAGTGTCCCTTTGTTAGACTTTGAACATCTCGTTGAGAGGTCTCTGTAAAGGTCTCGTCGTGGTCTTGAACTTCCTACCTATTCGTATTCAAGCTTTTCAATTCAGGCAGCAACTCATCTGCCAACATAAGTCTCTACTAGGCTTTAATGAACCTCGAGACGTCTCCTCAACGCTTGCGTAAATAGTTGTCCTTTTGACTCATGCATATGGAACATCATGTCGATCAGGTTTTATCTCAAACAGGAAAGCTATAAACCAAGGCCCAAAGTGTCGGAACTCTGGGACTGATGTCCCCTTTTTGATGTCTTGTCTTGTTGAATGAGCCGACTCGACTCTTTCGTTTCTTGCTTAGGGTAGACAGAATTGTAAATATCTCTCTCTATGTCTTATTATCAGTGCTTTCTTAATGTCCAAGTCATCAAAAAGTGATTATACCATACTCTCGTCATCGCATATTTCCAGTTCTATCCATAGCTTTCTCTCCAAGTTCACTGATGTCATAATGTCATACCTTCGCTTCCAACACTGAGGTATGCTTATCTCCGCGTTTCAACAACAATCCCGCAACCATATCCCCACGGGGCAAGTAAAATGCATGATACGCCAAATATGGGTCCTGATAACAAAAAGTCCAATCCTTCTTACCTTACGGAACAAATGCTCACAATGCGCTGAATACAGTGCAATGATTCAGTTCTCGGCTTTCCAAAACGGGACATCCGCCAACAACCAACCAACCAACTACAATTCCTAGGACCCTAGCACTAACTCCCACTGCTGCTTCAAAGTCAAAGGAAATAAATGACTGAGACCAACTCCACAAAAACAAGTGGTTCTCGGGGTAAACGCGGAGGACTCCTCCGGGCGTTAATGGATTCTCCAATTTTAATACATGACTGCCTAGACTGAAAGGAAGGGATCGTCACATTGGTCTCCACGGGCTAGACGGGGTTTAGGTAAGAGTAATCCAACCTCCAACGGGGGGAAATGTCGGGGAAAGAGTTTTCGCCACACGTTGTAAATTGGAGAATCGATGCGGAGATCACGGTGTAAGTCAAGGTGACGATTACAGATGAAGAGATGGAGGCTGTTCGTTATAGTGGTCTATTGATCTATAACTCTATAATGCCAAATGGCTAAGTCTTTATGACTCTAAGTAAAAAAAGGGTATCCAAAATGTGTTCCAACACAAAACGTTTCTATACGAAACAACACTCATGAGTGAATCTAAGACTTCTCAGAGTTGAAGCCAGAGTCGTCGCGGACTGTGCCGCTCTCCTCATTCGGCTTCTCCAAAACTCCACCGCGGCTCGACTCATCAACAAGACCAAGTCGGATAGCCTCGCGCTCGACTTCCTCGTGAGAAAGGAAGGGGAGTTCCTTGGCAGCTTGCACGTAGGACATCTTCTCGACGAAGCCCTTGGCGAAGATGATGTCGATTTCCTCGAGAGATCGGTTGGCAGTCTGTGATATGTTAGTTGTGATTGCAGAGACGAAGTGGGGGTGCTTACCTCGGGGTAGAACCAGTAAAGGATGGGGAAGAATGTGGCGTTGGCGCAGCCGAAGAAGAGATATGTTCCCCAGTGGATGTTGGAGATCATGATGGGGACGATCATGACAATGACAAAGTTGAACAGCCAGTTGGTGCAGGTCGATGTAGCGTTGGCCTTGCCTCTGGTCTTGAGGGGGTTGATCTCAGCGGGATACAACCAGGGAAGAGGCAGCCAGGTAGCACCGAACGAAGCAATGTATGTGAAGAGACCAGCGATAGCACCCTTTGAGATTTGAGGCGCGTTGGTACCAGGGTCATTACCACCAGGGATGAGGAAACCCATCGTCAAGAACATGGAAAGCATCTGACCAGCAGTACCAATGAGTAGCAACTTGCGACGACCAACACGCTCAATAAGGAACCATGATGACGTTGCGAAAATGGCGTAGACGATCATGTTGACGCCACCGAGTAGAAGAGCAAAGTTCTTATCGCCAAAGATGTCGGTGCACAGAATAGGGAAGTAGTAGATAACAGCGTTGCAGCCACCAACCTGCTGCATGAACTGCGATCCCGAACCGAGAAGCATACGGCGGAAGTGCTGTGTCTTTCCACCAGTGAAGAGAGCCTTGACGGGTGTGCTCTTCTGAGCAGCGAAACCAGAGGCACGAATTGAGTCGACGACACGGTCGCGTTCAGCGCGGGTCTCGTCGCTGTCGACTTCGAAGCCGCGAATGGCGGCGATGACACACTCGGCTTCCTCGTGTCGGTCGTGGGTGAGAAGCCAGCGGGGGGATTCTGGCAGCCAGACCATTGAGATACAGAGGATAAGACCGAAGACGCACTGGAAGGCAATGGGGAAGCGCCATGTGAGGTCCTGGGGACCGTAGGAGCAGCCGTAGTCGATCCAGTATGCGATGAGGGTACCGAAGGCGATGATACCACCCTCGATGCAGATGAGGAGACCTCTGTTTGTGGTGGTAGAACACTCAGCTTGGTATGTTGGGATGGTAGAGGTGTTGATGCCGTTTCCGACACCAGTGATTGTTCGGCCGATGATGAGCTGCGCAAGAGCCTTGTGGCCCTTCATAGCAGTAACTTGGATGATAACACCAACGATCATGATCCAACCACCGAGAATCATGGCCCTTCGACGACCGAGAAGATCACCAATCCAAAGGATGAACATGGCGCCGAACAAGCACCCAATCTCGTAAATGGCCGTTACGAAACCCTGCATGGTGCTATCCTTTGTCTCGGGGAAGTAATCATGAAAAGGGTCTGCGTCGATAATACCAGACATAACACCCTGGTCATATCCAAAGAGGAGGAAACCAGTCGTTGCGACGGTAGAAATGGCCAGGGACAATTTCTTGCCCGTCAGGCCTGCGAAGGAGGGAGGCATGGTGACGGAGGGGGGGCTATAGACCTGCTATGTTTGAGGGGGGAGCTCGTCTAGAGCTGGGAAGATGGGGGAGCTTGGTGAGGGAGGCATTGGGGGAGAGGAGAGGGTTTATATGTTGAGTATGAACAGACAGGGTAGAGAGCGATTAGAGTGTAAGTGGGATAGGGAGTCTGGGATGCGAAAATTCTGAAGTGAGTGTATTACTACATCTCCACGTACGGTCCACTATCTCCACGCGTTGGAAGTGACGATCATCCTTGAAAGAAAGTCGAAAAGTTGGTCAAAGAACGAGAAAAGTCCCTTGAAGACATGGAGTGTCACAGTGGGTGGACCGAAGGAATATTGGAGATCCCCACGCCTGAGTCGTTCACAAGGCCGCCACTGTAACTCACCACTAAAAACCCATCAAGAGCACTAAAAGCTCACTCTAACCACTGTAGGTCACTGTGAGTCTCAGGCGCTGCCTTACAGGGCACACACACACTGTAGATGCCGTCTTCCGACTCCTTCGGATCTGCCAAGGCAAACCTCGGTGTTACTGAAAACAGACAAAACCGTGACGTCAAGTGCAAAGCGGCAAAGGCGCCTGAAAAAACGGCATCTGTTTCTAGTCCTGGAGTGCTAGCGGATGAAACGTTCTATTTGGTCCTAGAACCCTTGTCGTGGCGATCATTTAAAGCGGCAGAGACGTCATTGGTTCAGGGGATACGTCCGCGATGGTGCTAGTGATTAAGCATGATGAAGCCGAGGCTCTACACGTGAAGTTATACGATAAACAGTGACTGCAGTTGATATCTTTTTGGTGATTTACAATTGATGCTTCATGTGGGCGAGGTTATGGACGATCAAAGGGTCTTCCCCAAGTCTCGTCTAAAAAAATGGCGAAAAAAAACAGGAACCTGGGGATTGCACAAAATATCGGGCCTCAAAGGTCGGGGGTGGGAACTGAAGATCATGTCCTCATGAGGAGCGGACAAAGAGCTCAATGCGTGATTGAGGTTCCAGTTTACGTGGAGAAGACGTAGAATTTGTGGTTCTGAAGTTGTTGGTGACAAATTCGTGATTACTCTGCCTTGGAAGAAGAGTGGTTGTTTAATTGACGTGGAGACTACAGTGTACAGGAATAAGGTTCAGAGTTTTCTCTTGCAAGCGAAAACAATGCAATGGATGTGAGTTCGCTACAGTGGATGTCACAGGTGTCAGTGGTCTTTGGTGGACCTCACGCAATGACATTCAACGGTACAATTGGGTCTGGGGAAGATGATCAAAGGGTCCAATTCTGCTTGTCAAAACCGTTGATCTCGTTCAAAAATTGCATAGAAAATAGGGACAGGAAATGCACGTCGTTAAAAGCACGTTTTCTTGGCCGCGGGAGATCAACCTGGACTTGTAAACTTGGCGATGCTAGAACATTGGCATCACCACCAATACTTGGCTGCACAAAACACACTGAATACGTATATATGAACAATTGCATGATTACATATAAGTTACTGATTCAGAGATTGGTACGGAGTATTGTTATCCATTGACCCGACATCGGATTATCTCCTATCTCAGTCTATTGATCATCCACACTCCCTTACTCAAGACCGTCGTATACGCCGATCTCTCTGCGCAATTAAACTTTCAACATCTGTCTCTGTGACTCTCGGATTGCTTCTTTTGGCAATGCGCTTTTGTTTCATTGTGAGATTCGTCAGCTTTTAAGCCGCAACTAATCTCAATCTCACCCAACAACACCAACTTGTGCTTGTCTTGCTTGTTCGCGTGCCAATTGGAATCTCGGAACCGCTCTTGTCTTGGCGATCCTTCCGACGGAGAAAAGATGCCTTGGCAGGCGGATAGCGGCCCAAGAACGGGAGTTAGCCGAGCGTTTACGCGGGCATAATGAGGGTTTACCATGTTTGCCAAGATGACGATGTTGGTGACACGGGATAATATCTCCTTGTTTTGGTGCTGAGGCTCTCGTCAGAATTGATCCTGAATGACAAAAAGACTTGGGTAGGGATAAATTTAGTGTAGATTTATGATATATTTTATTACCACCTATATCAATATCTGATGTTTTCTTGCGTTTGTTGATGTCTTTAATTGACTGACGTGCCCTCAGGGGGGCAAGAAAACACCGAGCCTTAAATGTAGGGTGTCAAAATAAACTTAGCAAAGAGTCCCCTAAACTTAGGCTAGATTTACCTAAATATTTTTATCCATTAGGGCTAAGGTCCTGGGTTTTCTTTCCTCCCCTAAGCGTACTAAACCTGTGACACGCGACCCAGTATTAAAAGTGTCACTCTCAACCTCGTGGACCCTTTTTATCTCACCCACAATGGAGTCTCTTTTTCGCCGAGCTTTACACCGAGAAGCAGGGACTTCTCCAGCTCCTGGGCCATTGTTTTTCTGGCACAAGGTTAAGTTGACGAGACGATGGGATGTGGAGGTTTGGGTCTGGGGGAGGAGTTTTGATGCACGTTTTTGATGAGGGGATTGAAGCTGGGGAAACTCGCCACTTGTGAGGATCAACGTCAACTTCATGAAATTAAGTATCGCGAATTATAAACTTCACAAGTGTAAAGAATTTTCCTATAATATTATTTTTACTGCGTTATTGGTCGCGATGGTGGTTGTGCTTGTGAGCGCCCGTGGTGTCAAAACTCACTGAGAATGCGACCGACAACTCACACCTTCAACATAACAATGCCGCATTTGGTACAATGCTTTGCCTTATTAGAACCCTCTCCTCATTCTATTATCACTCACTCATATAACGATTGCATCAAGAGCGTTCCCAATGGAGGCGCCACTGTCTGGCAGTGTGCCATTTGCAGGCAGTGATTCACAGTCCCCAGGTGACAGCCTCATCAGTGCAAATGCCCGCCAGCAATGTCATCGCTCACATTAACAACAAAAGCCGGCCTCGCGGTTCATTCATTTCTCCTCCGTTCATCTCACGATCGTAACGCGGCAACAAGAGCGTGGCGATAGCTGATCCCGACTGCCTCAAGTCGTTGCATCAAGATGGAACAGCATAATGTGTACCACTATCATCATCATCATTATCACTACCATTATACCTACCCTTTCCCGCCTGGTCTGCCTCCGAATGCCCCGCAAAACGATGACCCTCTGAACCAAGAGGTTGCCGATCGGGATAATGACGAGCCGGCGGCTGAAAATGAGGAGGAGGAGGAGGAGGAGGAGGAGGAGGAGGAGGAGGATGAGCACAGTGAGAGGGATGATACCGAAGACCAGCAGAACCCCGAGGATCGCTCTCCCAGCCCAGTCCAGCAGAATGAGCCTCTCACAAAGATCGACGACCCGAGCAGAGTTGGCCTCGCAGTATTTGATGACTACTTCAGCATCTTCAATCTCGACGCTCAATCCGCCAAAGCACAAGCTCGCTGGACAAACATTCAGTCCAACAACGAAGATCATCAAGAAGGTCCTCCGAGAAAGAAAGCCAGAACCAGCACCCTTCCCGAGCAACCTATCTCTCGCGGGGAAACCAGCAACAGTGCTACTCAACCTCGACAGAGTGGCAACATAACGATCATCGACAAGGCTCTCGTCATCAACTCAGACAAAGGCTTTCGTGTCTTCAACTGCGACCCATCAGGTCCACAAGTCAACATCTGCTATCGAGTTCCCGGCCCGCGAAACATATGGCTCGGGAGAATCGGCTTTCCTACTGATGAGCCCCTCAAAAGCATCATGTCTTTGATGGGGGCTGAGAGAAAGCCGGGCTTTACTCCCACGACCTTCATAATGTCACCTGCGGACGCAGAAGACACGATCTCCATGATTTTGTGCAGTTCTAGCGAGCGTAATTACGATGATTTCGAGCGTGGAGAGGGTCGTGTCGTCTGTACAGGTTCAGATGGTGAGAGTATGTCTGCTCTGGGTAGACTTGTAGGATTCGAGGTTGTGCGAGGTTATGCATATACGGTCAATAAGGGGATGTGAATTGGAGTTAGAGCGATGGTAGAGTGATGACATGAACGAAAGCATGGAAATGTAACAGAATGCACGAGAAACGATCTTAATCATCAAGTCGCTGTGTGAAACTATGCGTCCCGTGTAATGATTCACAAGTGTAAAGTGACAGCCTCACCCTCGTGCCAGTGCAAATGGCAGCTGATCAAGTCATCTCACGTCCCACCAACAAGCCATATCTTTCGTCATTCATTCTTCTCACGCTCCAACACTGCAATAACCCAATCCAAACTACTCCAAAATGGCAAGACATCACCATCTTCACGAGCATCATCACGACGCTGATCAACCTGACACTCCAACACTGAGAGGCCGTCCACGACATTCTGAAGATGATACACCTGACATAGAAGATGAGCCGCGCACTGAAGAAACTGTAGTCAACGTCGTGGCCGAGTTGCCACGAAGCGGTTTAGTCATCTTTGACGACTGTGTCAGTCTCATTCGCGTCGACAACCTCTCCGAAAGAGCACTTAATCGATGGCGCGACGAAGAACAGCTTCACCAACAACAACCTCAAGAAACCCAACCTCAGAGCCAAATCCCACCATCAATCTACGACGGCTCAGCCCCCATCCTCTCCAGTCCTCGCCTAACCCAAATCTCCCGCGCATGCATCATCGCCTCAAACGGCTTCTACGTCGTCAACTGCGACACCTCAGGACCTCAGGTCAACATCTGCTGGCGTGTTCCAGGGCAACGAAACATATGGCTTGCCAGACTGGCTGCTAGCCCAGACGGGAGTGATACAGATCGTACGCCTTCGATTACGCCGGGGATGACGCTGTCGTGCTTTCGGAGGGGGCCGGAGGGGGGTGAGAGTGCGTGGTCGATTATTATGGCCAAGTCTTGTGGGGATGTGCAGGAGAGGATTGAGCGTGGGGAGGGGGAGTTGGTGTTTGGGGAGCCGATTAGTGAGGAGGGTTTGGTTGCGTTTGGGAGGGCTGTTGGGATTGAGGTTTTGTGTGTGAGGGAGTGAAGGGGATGGCAGCGTGGAACTGAGATTGCATTAGCGGATGAGGCATGAACATGGCGCGTATGTCACGCTAGCTCTTGAAGGTTGTTCGGCTTGTTTTCTTTCTTTTCATTATGGTGCTTTGAGCTTTGAGAGTTGGGATAATTTGTCGAGGCGTCTCCTGCGAAAGGACATCAGAGAGTTCACACAGACTGTATAAGAAATTGATAATGAGGAACTTAATACATTCAATTTAGATCCGTCGGAGCACACTGCTCTGCCTTCAATATCTCAGTATACGTGAGAATGGCCGAGTGCAGTTCATATCCTTCACTCTCCGCCTTCGCACTGCCAACAGCCGACAGCAACACCTCGCAGCCATCCAAGTTCCCTCTCCTCTCTCTTTCTTCTTCCTTCAATCTCTTCTCATCACAACACCTGCACACGATTCCTCAGCGTTGACATCGCCGAACTCGACAGTATGCGCACCAAGTCACGCGCGGAATGTCGCCGCAGGAAGGCTCTGCGCCGTGCCCAAGGCAATGAACAACAAACCACCGCCGCGGTGTCCAGCTCCGGCAATGCAGAAAACGACGCTCCAACGCCCTCTGGAGTTTCCAGTCAGAGCACCAGTGCACAGAATGAGAGTCACACTCCCCGTGTTGATGCGCCTGTTCAAGCTGAAGTCACTCACCATGACAATCCCCAACGCGGCATGAGCCACGATGACTCCGATCTCCAAGACCTCCGTCCTATCGTGCAGAATTACAACCTGCTACGCATTCTTCCAGTCGTCGAGATCTCAAGCGATCCCACACTCCTCATCCAGAATCCTCGCGAAGGTGGTCCTCAGAGTGACATCTGCGCTCGCGTACCTGGAATGTTCAACCACTGGGCTGCACGGGTCAGCTGCTACGACAGTTTCTACGATCTCTGGGACTTGATAGTCATGCACTCAGGCGAGGAGGAGCCGGAGGTTCATCTGTACCTTGCAAAATTCGGTGCAAGTTACACGTACAACAGGGACTTGGTGGCTCAAGAGCTGGTCCTGGATGAGCCTGCCAGCATCGTCGCGTGGACAAATGACCCGTCTCCTGATATTGACTTTTCTCAAGTGACGATTGTTAAGACTACCACGGTCTCTACGACGCCACTTCTTCCTTATCTTCGGCATATTCTGGGCCGAAAGGGTCCGAAGTGGCTGGTCTGAATGACGCCAAACTCTGGCATCAATTTTCAAGGGGTCTCTGGTAAGCACAAATGAGTACGGAAGGAGTTTTGGACGCATAACAGGGATTCGCACGACTCGTGTTCGAGAGAAGGTTAGTAGTCGCGCCCCAAATTGCTGCTCAATGCTAACCATTCGCAGAGGCTCTATCGATGCCGCTTCGCCGACACAGGTCCTACGCAGTCATTACAGCACCAGACATACGGACGCTGAGTCACGAAACTCTCGGGGCAGGGGTGAAAAGTATTTTTTGAGGATTGTGGAACTTTATGGAGGCCGAGAATACTTGCGGTAGAGGCCCCAGAACCGGTTGTCTCCTTCTTTCATGATATCCTCCGAGTGGAAGGTCGCACTTGGAACTTAGGTAGGCACCTTAGTTGTTCTCAGTCAAATCACCAAGTCTTCTCGTATTCTCTCTCTCATATCAATGTTATCATCAATCTCTCGTTAAATCATTATACAAAAAGGCCATCCACGATTAACAGCCAGAATCTTGCCCTCCTAATCGGCCCCAGTGAATCAACAATGAATCCCTACCTTCCCCCTCCCGCAACGTCGACGTCGGGTCCCCAAACCCAAGGCACAGACACAGAAACCTGGAGAGTCCTTGCGGTGCTCCGACCCGACCGCCAGGTGTTTATAACCATCACTCCCGCACGCCCCGACGACCCTCCCCTTCGCGACTGGGCCGACTTCCAGAGCATAAACGACATGCAATCTGGTACCACATTCCACATCACTAGGCAGAATGCACTGAGTCAGCTGGACGACCTTATGCGATATGTTTATCCTGATGGGGATGAGGTGGATGTCATTGAGCAGGACACGGATGGTCTCGTTGAACAGGCCGTTCTCTAGGTTCCGCGGCCCCGTACCCGTCCGGCACGGATTCCGTACCCAGTACCAGTAAGTCATCCATCCATTAGGGGGACTTGTATTGACACTAATGGCATTTAGAGAAGAGGGTGAGTGAATCCGATGGTCTGGAGCTCAATTGAAGCGTTCACGATGTGAGTCAAGGTGTGCTGGCTTCTCATACGAGTCATCTGACATGGCCTACAGGATACACCACCAAGTTGGACTCTACCAGCGACCGAGTTCCGTTTCAGATATTGCAAAAGATCGGGGCAGCAACCGTGATATGAGGAGGGCCGAGAGCTCTCAGCGCACGAGAATAAGCGATAGTTTACAAGACGTTCTTTGAGGATATGGGTAGACAATATACGACAGCGACTTGTTTCATGCATTCTGACCATCTGAGCTGTCTCCGCGGAAGAGCAATGCTCAACTGCACTGTGATCTCTTCCATTTCTTTTGACCCCTCGCTCCTTGTTCTCTTTTTCTCGACCCTACGGCCCAATATACTCTTCAATACATCAGTCACCCTCGTGAGCTCACGCTCAATATCACCTCAAGAGCAGCACCTCGTCCCTCCCAATGCCAATCCAAGACACATTTCTCTGATCCAACACCCACACATACAGCTCCGACATTCATTTCGCCTGGTCGTTCCATCTCACCCACCTTCTTCTTTGTCACTGTCCATCCCGTCCTTCTGATAATGCCGTCGCACCAAGTTGAGCTATGGACAAGCTCAGTCTCCTACCAAGCACTTGATCCAATCGCATCTAAGCAGAGTCGTAATCGCTCGAGTCCTTTCACATTTGCTTTCGCTCTTGAACCAACAGTAACTACCCAGATATCGAGCGGGATTGTACCGGAGTCAATTGAAGTGACATCGCCAGCTGTCCCTCCTCCATCTTGGTGAAGTACACCCAGTGACACTCACTCATATCACAAGAACCACTGCCAATAAAAGACATGTATCCTTTCATAACTAACTCAGGCATTCTCATTCCCAAAATAGCACAAACAAAGCATCCCATCTCCATTCCCTGACCTCAACCCTGCTTTCGACCCAAGCTAACAAAGAATCACCCAAACCTCCAACAACCGTGCGCCCTCTCTTCTCACATACCCAACACTTGACTGCCTTCAAACTATCACACTTCAATCCTATGCTATCCAAACATGATGTGTTAACTATATGAACCCCCCTTTCTCTCTCGCTCTCATCTGGTTTGATACCGTTTCAGCTCAAAGCAACAATCATGAAGCTCACACTCACTGCACTGACACTTGTCGCACTCGCGACTGCTACTCCACCTCCTGAGCCGGTTGTTCTCAAACCGGTCCCTGAGAAGGCTAGTAGTGGCTGGTATCACTAGTATGTCCCCCCTCCTATCTACACCATGTCGTCCGTTCAAACCCAGCCTATCTAACAAGTCGCCAATCTCACTCTTTGCCTCATGTCAACAACAACCCGCTAACAACATCAGCATAATCCCCAAGCCAAACAACTGCTGTCTTCCTCGTCTCTGCGCCTGTAAAGATGGTACGTCTCCCCTCTCCCTCCCTATCCCTCCTATCCCTCCTATCCCTATCAATCCCTGTTCATCCCTGTCCTCCCTTCTTGCATCTCAGAATACGTCCTAACAATTCATCAGGCAACTACTACCAATTCAACGAAGACGCCTGGAAACAAAAGCTGAACGGCTGTGATCCACCCTGGAGCCTTCTCGGAAAGAAAATGCACGACATGCCCAGCTTCTGTTGTCGAGGATGGAAAGCTCCCAAGCCTGTAATTCCCGTATAACTCTATATTAGTCAATCTTATCCTTCTCTTCTTACTATCAGTAGACATTACAATTACAAATCCTTTACTTCCTCCTCCTTCTCAACCTCCACCTTGGCTCCCTGCTTAACTTCACCGTCCTTATCATTCTCCGCTGCAGCCTTACAGCTCACAATCCCCTCCGCGATCCCACCCAACTCCTCACCACTCCCCATCCACGGCCCAGCGCTATAATTCGCATCAACACCTGCATACACAAACCACCCACTCACAGGCTGCGCCATAACTCCCCCCGGTGTGTTCTTCTTCTCTACGCCGACGTTGCCTGCTACGAGATAGGCTTGTGTGTCGACGCCTTGTGAGGGGTAGTTCTTCATGGTCAGGGGCGCTTTGGCGTAGCCGATGCTGATGTCGGAGAGGCTGATGGGGATGTAGCTTTGTCCGTCCATTGTGAGGGACCAGTCGTTGGGGAAGATTCCCATCTGGACCTCCTCTTTCTTTTCCTCGGCCTTGGTATCATCTTTCTTGACGTCTTCGACCTTCTCTGCGGGCTCTTCGTCCTCGTCGTCCCAGTTATCATACCAATCCTCATAAACACCCCTAACCTTCCCATCCCGATCCCAATACATAAATCCCGTAATCCACCCCGAAACATCCCACTCACTCGCCCCCTCACCACAAGACCACTTCTTCTTCGCCCTAACAATCTGCTCCCAAAACAACCTGCTCTCCCCATCCCCCTCACCCTCACCCTCACCATCGACATCCCAACTGCTTACAAACCTCTTCATAATGGGCCTCAACCTCTCCGCAAACCCCCCCGCCTCATCCCCAAACTCCTTCAACATCTCAACCTTTTCCCCCAGCTTAACCCAATCCTCCCTCTCCCCAAGTAACGTAACACTCGGTAGTCCACACACCATCATCCCCTCATACTCAAAGAAATGCTGCATCAGCCCCATCATCAACACCGTAGCCGTAACGTCATCCTGAGCAGTAGAAGTGCTAAACCCAGGCTTTATCCAATCCAACAACCACCCCGTCTTAACCCTACTCTGTACCTCCCCCCTAAACGCACCGATGATACCATCCCACGAAAAACCCTCCACTGTAATCTTTTCGCGTCCAGAGTGATCAACGAATAAATGCCGGAGAGCTTCAGAGTGGGTACTCATGTAGACATTCATCTGCGCCAGAACTTCAAACCAGACTTCATCAGGGCGTAGGATGAGATGCTCATGCTTAGCCCACGCCTCAACAGCACCCCTCACGAACCCATCCGACGAGGGGAATACATTTCGTCCTGAGAGGTCATCAAACGATGTTGCGAGTAGTGAGGCTGTGTTTTCGGCTTCTTCTGGACAACTCCGCGAGAATAGATCTGCAGCTGATGTAGCGATACCTGACGCGGTGAAGGGCAATGGGTCGACGCGGTGGATTTGGATGGTGATTGAGGCGGCGGCCAGGCCAGCCAGCCACAGCGCTTTGAGCATGTTTTTCGTCTCGTATAACAAACTCTTCTCTCTTCGATGTCCTCTTTCGTTTTTACCGTGGGGCGATCAAGGTTGGTGTGGGTATGCAAATCGTGGTCTGATGCAAGATTACGGACCTCCCGATCGGACGGTTCAAGGTTAAAAAGGGGTCGCGCTAGCGGCTCTTAGTGGAGTTGCCTAGGGAACTGGGCCGAATCTCATCTCATGACAACGACGTATGCCTCAGACTATTCATGACGACTTCCTCAGACTATTCGTGACGAATGGGAACCTATTCCACAGACTATTACAGCGAATGAGAATTTAGTTTCGGGGCATTGTCGACGGGATCGGATCTCCGTTGGCGATGTATCGAGATATGATCCCGGCTGCTACAGGGGAACGCAACATCCGATCTCCGTCGATATCAGTGCAGATGCAGGGTAGGACATGCGACAATTGGCATTTGACGAGATTAATTAATTGGGCACGTCGGCGTAGACATCGCCATGTTGGGCTGTAATTAATGCCATAAGGCCCGATGGGCAAATGCCTCATCTTGCCACTATTCCCAATCTCGGGGTGAAAGAAAAGTCATGACTGCGCCTAAATGATGAAAAGAGTTAGGTAATTTAGGATACCTAAGTTTAGGACACCTTTTGCTGTGTGTATTTGGTAACAAGGTCTAATGTTTTGCTCCCCGATGTCAATCTCTCTCCATACTTACCATTCCATTCATATCAGTCACCAATCACAGTAATCACATCGCGTTATACTAGTTGAGCAACCGATTTGTTCAGTGCTATCAATCTATGATCATGCCTTAGGCTCGAATTGAATCCCAGTCCTTCCTGCGCCATGCTGCCATTAAAGCAAATTGTATGTCATATCTCGTAAAACGCCATACCATGCCACTCTGTACCCGTGGCTCCATCTCTTCTAGTTAATCGCACCGAATGAAAAATCGCTTATTCCTCAGCGCTGTCGGCCTGGACGCGCTGGACAACGTTGACCAATTGAGGGAAGATCTTCTCGTTGTCCTGAACACCGCAGACCTGCTTGACAACGTCCTCAGGGCCGTTCTCGGACATGATCTCGGCGAGCTGCTTGGACTCCTCGTCATCGGGGACATCCTGGAAGCGGAAGGCCATCTCGATGGCGTCGAGGAGGTACTTGATGGGCTGATCGTTCTCAGCGAGCTCAGCAGCAGGGCCGATGAATCGCTCCTTGCGAGACAGCTTTCGGAGAGGAGCACGGCCGACACGCTCGACGGCATCCTCAAGATGGGGGTTGCCAATTCGCTTGATGATCTTCTCGACGTAGGCGGCCTGGGCCTCCTCGTCAATAGCGTGCTTGGAGACGATCAGGTTCTTGGTCTCCATAAGTGCACCGCGAACCTCGGCCATGATGTCCTTGTCCTGAAGAGCATCGTAAACAGTGCGCTTTCTTCGGTTGTAACCGTGGTAGGCAGCTGTGGCGTGGCCAGTGTTGACAGTGAAGAGCTTGCGCTCGATGAAGGGCTCAAGGTTGTCAACCCAGTTGATGCCCTTGATGTCGGGGATGCCAACATCCTCAAAGGGAGTGCGGTCAACGACCCACTCAAAGAACTTCTCAAGTGTCACGTCAAGACCAGCATCGGGGTCCTGAGCGGGAACAATTCTGTCGATAGCAGAGTTGGCATATCGGGCTCGGAGGTGGTGGTCCTCAAGACGAGAGGCATCAGTGTTGTTCTTGATGTGCTCGGCAAGGGTATCAGTGGCGCCGATGGCGTTCTCGCAGGCAATGACATGCAGGGGAGACTCTTCTGTTGATCGGCGGTCGATACCCTTGGCGATGACAGGGGCGATGAACTTGAGGATGTTGGGACCGACTGAGCAGGTAACGATCTCAGCTGTGCGGATGGTCTCAATCAGGTCCTCCTCGTGTGTCCTCGAGTTGATCGCCTTGTAATTTGTAATGGTGTTCTCGACGGTAGCTTCAGAGCCGACTTCGATGACGCGGTATGAGGGAGTGTTGTTGAGTTGGTTGACGATTGAGTCGTTGACATCAGCGAAGACGACATCGTAGCCAGAGTTGTGAAGGAAGCAGGCAACAAAGCCACGGCCTGAGTAGTTAGCATAAGAGGTTAGAGCGTGCAGCGATGAAGGACATACCGATGTTGCCAGCGCCAAAGTGAACAGCAGTCTTGCCCATGATTGCGGTTGTGTGGGGTTTGTGTGTAAGTGGATGTATGAGTATGTAAGAAGGTCTCAGCTGTGATGCCTCAAATAGGAAGCAATAGAAGAGTTGTTTAGGAGTTGAAAGTAGTGATGGATGGGATGGAATGGATGAAAACGGTGACCGTATCGAGGGGGGGAGAAGACGAGTTTATATGGATGTCTAGACCAAAGCCATCCACCCTCCTTGTCTCTTGAGGGTGAGTGACGATGACTGGAAGGGGGACCCATTGATACCATCATGGTACGTACTGTGTCGTTCCTGCCCTGGTCAAGACTGTGTTATGGGTCTGGCAGGTCCCACCGAGTCAAGTTTGAGTTCAACTCGGGCAAGTGGAGACTCATGCCAAGTACAGCCCCCAGCCCAGACTCACTCACAGTCACAGCCCGTCTAGCCCGTACAGTACAGTACATTACGGTTGTATCAGTACCTGTACCATGCCATCATCGGTACAGTGGACTCTGTGTCCTTTTCGGTGACCTCAGCACTCTGACTCTTATTCTTGGCGCCGTCTGTTTGTCAAACAACCATCCGACACTCTAGCCCGTGTCCATCCCCAGCGATGATCCATTGGATACTGTTTCTGTCATTGTTATCATTACACCGTAGCCTCGCCGAACCGTATCCATGCCTCGTCAGTTCATCAGTTGTAGACACAAATCAGTAACATGCTCACTCATACATGACAACTGTTCAACAGGCCTCCAATAAGCTGACAAACAAATAACCACAACCTCACCAATGTGGATCTACCCCCTCTACCGTTTCACCGACCGTAACTGGTGAAGCCCGCCTCTACTGCCTTACGGAGGTTATCCGGCGCTCTACAGGGTGTTCGCACAGGGGGCCCGGGGTTGTTCTGCATGCATGCAACCTCGCCTCACCTCTGCCCGAAAGTGCCTCTTCTGGTAGAACGGAAAAGGACCCTGTCTCACGCCACATGCTTTCATTTTCAGGGTACTCCCATTAACATCGCCACGACTACAGTATTTACCCTGACTTCCATTATCTTGAGGATTCTTTCACGAGATATATACTGCAAATTAGACAGCAGACAATAGAAACAATGACTAAACCTAGAATCATCTAGATACTCCTCGATCCATGTAAAAAAGTGGATATTTCTTGTCATGTAAACCGTTTTCGTGTCAATCCCACCTCTGACGTCGACTCTCTGCATCGTGGGTCACTGTGAAAGCAGACGGACTGTGGTTTGTTTTTCCCTCTAACTCAGTGCAACACCAACAGTGTTACAGTACGGAGTACCTCCAGAACCTAACACCCCAGGTTTTCCACAATTCTCTTCTCTCTGGGGCAGTCAATTGGCATCACTTTGTTCAATATCACGATGACTTTCGATCGATCTATCGTGCTTTTCCCCTATTTTATGACCTTCTTTTTTTAATTCCCCCTTTTAATTCCATTTTTATGATTTAATCATCACCATCATATGTTTTCAATCATCGTCGGTATTTCGGCCATTCCCCTCGGTCTGAGCCCCAAACAAGGGTTCCCTCTCTGTCTGCATTTTTCTTTGTTCCTCACGATGCAGGCAGGGGTGTGGAGATGCGGGACATCGAATTAGACGGCGCTCACGGCGGCTTTTCGCGTGTGAGGCTAGCCAACAAAAGTGACTGATGATGATGAGTTGAAACGGGCGTCATGCATGTGAAGACTTTCGGCAATGCTTGGGGTACCTATCACACATGTAAAATATTCCGGTGCAGTATGACAACGTATAGAGCGCAAGTCTAGACTGTTCAGGTTCGTGTAGCACGTGTAATATGTGAGATAGTGATAGGACTTGTGGTGTATCTCGTGCTCTGTGTTACCGTCTCGTGGTCTAAGAATCAGTGATTAATCACAAGTAAACAAATATCGTTATCATCTGTGTAACTGCATCCGTCAGATACGGGCGCTATTGTCTTACTCTCCCAATGAAGTTCAAACTGCATACTAGTACGTCATATCCTACATCCAGGGTTATCCCCTCCAGGGCCCTCCCTTGAGCCTCTGGTCTGGTTCCTGTTCGCCAGGGGCCAAACGGATCATTTCTGCCACCGTATTCATTTCTCTACCGTAGAATCACCGATACCATGCCACTATTCAAGCATAATTCCCTCAACCTCAAACTGGCTCACTTTTGAGGACGTTCTCGGTCAATTGGCCTGCATTGTATCTGAGGCATTTCGCATTTCGGATCAAGTCGTAACCCTTTTCCGTTCGGCCCTCAACCCCGACGAACCCGCTTCCGTTCTAGCATAGCCTCCCTCCGTAGATAACGCTGCAGCGAATCAACCGTCAGTGGATCAACAGAGCCAAGATGCACCGTTCAAGGGCGTTTCTCATTGTTTAGCGCCGTATTCTGATTGGTGATGCCTTCAGTTTTATCTTCGGTCGGTTACCGCGGGACCTGTTGATCTGGGAAAGGGAAACTGTATCTCTTCAGGCTGAATCTAGTTGTCTATACGACTCGACAAATTTCGGAACTCAATTCCAAGCCCGTCATCCTCATCTGAACTTTCATCTCTATGTTCATGTTCACTAAGACAATGTAATAGAGGTGAACCGTTTGTTACTGTCTCTCATCTCAAGGGTCTAGGGGTCCAAGCCACCATCCCTCACCGATGTAGCATAGCATATCTCCAACCAAGAAAAAAAGCTGCAAACTGCAACTGAACCATCTCGTCATCGACGCGGGAACGAGAACATCGTGAAAAGCCTCAACTTTCTCGACGTCAGAGACCGTTACCCACTCACACTAACCAATGACAAAAATTCTTCCGTGTCTTGTTGTATTGCATTGGGGGAAAGGTTAGTGTGAGTGGAGTTAAGTCTGACGAAATCAGAACGGACTCGCAGTTTGCGTTCGTGGGATTGATTGGTAGAGAGATGTTTGGATGCAGTTCGCTTTGACTGCGGCTTATTCAGACGGAATCACTGCATGCAAACGATCGCTTCGGATGCCGTGACTTGCAATGACGATCCTTTGGTTCTTGTTTCAAGAGATCGTCGCTTTGTAGCCCAGACTCAGAAAATAAACGTGTTGTTTCCCGACATGAGCCGAATTAACTCCCGTGCACAGTAAATATCGTGATAAGCCAACGTCAACATCAAACATCACAGCACCTTGAGCATCTAGACCCAACACTCTCCCTTCAGCCAACACCTGCGCCTTGATGGGTAGTAATCTCCATTTCCCCGCCCTCCATCTCACTCCTGCACTTCATGTCTGGGGTTCTCCCCCGCGATAAAAAGCACCGTTATAACCCCGATGTGATAAGTCTCTGCGTGATATATCTCATAAACATACCACCTTGTACACCCTCAGGAGCAATCCCCCCTCTTCCCCATATTCCCCCGCAAACTCCACATGCTTGAACCTCACCTGCTCGTCTCACCATTGACGCTCAAACGAGTCAATGGTCCTCCATAGTAAACGCAGCACTCTTAATGCATCTGGACTCAATGCTCTCAAAACGTGGCAGTGCTCTCAATACTCTTTGAATGGACTGATATACGCAGACTCAAGTAGTGACACTACCCAAAGCGGAAATACATACATCTGCCGGAGACACGGAACTCGAGGCAAAACACTCATTTGACCGAGGTGCCTTGTTCCACGTGTCATTAATATAAATCCCAACTGATAAGGTGTTGCGATTTGATATGTATGTAAATGTGAGAAATCGCGCAGATGCATGGTATACTTTGTGCCGTCTTCTCGTGCCGTGTTTGACGTTGCAATGGAATCGACATCTGAGAATAACAAGGAAATCTCAAAAAGACATGCAGATAATCACGATACACAACGATGAATACTATATTGCTCTCTTCATCATACTTACGAGTACTTTTGCATCTCGACATGTACAGAGACATCATACCCATGCACATCTCATGCACAACTTACAAGATACATCCAGGAAACAGGCCGTCAAACTTATTCATGCTATCTTTAATCATTATCAACATCGTTCCACTCGCTACACATTAACACTCAATCCTCCTTTTTTAGTTACCATACTTCTTGAACGCTCCAATCAGTCCACCAGTAGAAGCATCGTGTCCCTCACCATTGCCCGCCTCATCAAGCTCCTTGAGGATCTTCTTGGCCAAGACCTTGCCCAGCTCAACACCCCACTGGTCAAAGCTGTTGATGTCCCAGATAGCACCCTCGGTGAAAGTGAGGTGCTCGTAGTACACGATCAGGGCACCCAGCTCGGCGGGACCAATGGCGCCGCCGACAAGGATGGAGGTCGTGGGTCGGTTTCCAAGGAAGCGCTTGTGAGGAACAAGCTCCTCGGGTGTACCCTCGGCACGGACCTGATCGTCTGTCTTGCCGACCATGAGAGCCTCAGCCTGGGCGAAGTAGTTGGAGGCTAGCATCTTCTGGTGGAGGTTGTCGCTGACAGGGTTGTGAGACTTGGCGGCGAGGATGAAGTCGGTGGGGATCAGCTTGGTGCCTTGGTGGACGAGCTGGAAGAAGGAGTGCTGAGCGTTGGTGCAGGGCTCGCCGAAGAGAATGGGGCCTGGAATGTTAGCTGGGTTTCATGCAGGAGGTTATCCACTTACCAGTGGTGTACTTGGCAGAAGATCCATCAGAGGTGATGGACTTTCCGTTGGACTCCATGGAGAGCTGCTGGAGGTAGGCAGGGAATCGGTGGAGGTATTGGTCGAAGCTATAATTGTTAGTCTGCACACTCGCATAGCATATTCTGACCGACTTACGGAGCAACAAGGTGAGTCTGAGCCTGGAAAAAGTCAGAGTACCAGACACTCAAGAGACCACCAAGAACAGGAATGTTGTCCTTGAGAGGAGTCTCGCGGAAGTGCTTATCCATAGCATGAGCTCCGCTGAGGAACTTGTGGAAGTTGTCAAAGCCAACGTAGAGAGCAATGCTCAGACCAATGGCACTCCAGACAGAGTATCGGCCACCAACCCAGCTCTCAAAGCCAAACATGTTCTTGCTGTCGATACCGAACTTGGTGACCTCCTCCTCGTTGGTGGAGAGGGCAACAAAGTGCTTGGCGATGTCGCCCTTGTTGTCGGTCTTTTCGAGGAACCACTTCTTGGCTGTGTTGGCATTGGTGGTGGTCTCTGCGGTGGTGAAGGTCTTGGAGGCGATGAGGAAAAGAGTGGTCTCGGGGTCAGAGTTCTTGAGGGCCTCGGCGATGTGAGTTCCGTCAATGTTGGAGACAAAGTGAAGAGTCATGTCGTCAGCGCCGTAGTGCTTGAGAGCTTCGGTGACCATGACAGGGCCGCTGCAAGATGTCAGTCTAGTACAATGCGTGCATTCGAGCGTCTTACAGATCAGAACCACCAATACCAATGTTGATGATGGTTGTGAGCTTCTTGCCAGTATATCCCTTCCACTCTCCACTTCGAACCTGCTCAGAAAACTCCTTCATGTGCTCAAGAACCTCATTGACACCACCCTTTGTGTTCATGACATCAACACCATCAACCTTCATATCCCAACCGCTTACATTTCGCAGAGCAGTGTGGTACACGGCGCGACCCTCGGTGAAGTTGATCTTCTCACCAGCAAACATGGCATCGCGCTTCTTCTCAACGCCAGCCTGCTCGGCGAGCTTGACGAGGAGATCGAGGGTCTCATCTGTGAGGAAGTTCTTGGAGAAGTCGAAGAGGATCTCGGAGGACACGCCGTCGGAGGTGAAGGTTCGGGTGAAGCGGTCGAATCTCTGGGAGTCGGAAGCGAATGCCTCCTTTAGGACGAAGGACTTGCCGACGCTGTCGCGATGGGCTTGGAGGTCAGACCAGGCGGGGAGAGTGTTTGCGGGGGCCATATTGATGATGTATAGAAATAATGATGGGGAGATAAGGATGGAGGTGATGGAAAGAAGAGAAGAAATATCAGATCAGAAAAGAGTGGGAGGGGAAATGAGGTTATGTCTCTGAATTGTCTTGGGTGCGTCTCATGGCAAGGTAGAGCTCCGATGGAGGGGGAGGGGAAGAGCAGAGAGCGGCATGGGCGGAGTGGGGGCATTCATTCATCATCCCACTTCAACCATGATCAATTCTTTCTTGTTCTACAGGGACAGTCTATTAATTGATAGTAGTATCTATCATGATGCCACTTCAACGTACTCGAGGTCAATGATATGACATCTTTTTATCTCTCATAGTATCAATTCCCCCAAGTCATGTCCATCTGGCTGTCAGTCAGTAACCCCTCCAATGACAGCATGACGCTACACCATGCTCTCCAAGCTAAAAACAAGAGCTCTTCAACAGCTTATAACTTTAAGCCCCGCCTTACTTAACAATTGTTACCAAATTTACAAATCATCAAGGTTGGCTGACTGAACTTTTCCAAATCTTTTCGTCATGTCTCCATAATCATATTAGCCTCTGCTCTCTTTTATCCTGACCTGCATGCGTCATAATTCCAGTGGAGGCTCTACAGTTAAGGGCCTCCGGTTATGCCGCGCACTCGCCGTGGTTCCTCCGGCTGAGACACCGAGGACAGCTTATTTATCGTGAGATGTCTCTATCAGTTGCCTGGTATATCCTAGCTGTAAATTTATACTGCATTAGGATGGTGTCTCATTAATAGAATAGACTTTACTGTAAACTGAATACAGCATACCGTACAGAGAATATTGACTAGTAATGTAGTAAATTTCTCGATGTCCTCACCGAGCTGACTCTCACCTTTCCCCCAACACCGGCAATCTCTCCGATCTCAGCCTCAATTAAAACTTTTCCACTTCATTTCAGCCTATAGCCTAGCCTAGACTCTTCAAGCATGCATGGGTTGTCATGATATCCCTCATCCATCATAAAGACCCCCAACCTTTTCCGAAAAAAGCCTCATGGAGACCCCAAGCCTGAACTGGAAATATGGAATTCGAGATCGTGACATTTCACTTAGACCCTGCTACGACTGGAAAAATAACGCCTTTCTCAATAGCTCACTTGGCCGAGTGGTTAAGGCGGCAGACTTAAGCTCTCAACTGCTGAGGATTCTGCTACATTTAATGTGCGCAGGTTCGAACCCTGCAGTGAGCATTGCTTTTTGCTTTTTGTCCTTCGTCTCAGTCTGTTTGTTGATGATTGTTGTTAGTTAGTGTTGGTGTTGTGGCAAAAGTCGTTTGAAAGTCAATCAGAGTCGACTACTGAACATCGTTGAGCGGGAACGTTAGAGCTTGAACATAAAATTGGTCGGTTATGGTCTCGACTTCGAGTGCAAGGTAATGGTCTCTTCAGGTCAGTTGCAGAGTTAAGTCTGCGTTGGTGTCGAAAGACAATGAAGCAAGGCGTGAGGTCTCATTGTCCATGCTGGCCTCGCGAAGAATGATCGAAACAATAGCATTGTCACATGTCAAGGGGAATAAACAATGATCAGAGTCAGACACAAAGTCACGGAAGACAATCTACATTGACAGAATGACATATCCACAGAACTAACGAGTGTATCAAACTCCAACACGCCAAAGCAAATAAAGGCTTCTTATCTACATTCATCCTCTAGGTTTCCACCTCCTAGGTTGTCCTTATCATGGCTTACACGTGTTCCCCTCCTCTGCCGGCTCATCGACAAGACTGATACCATGTCCGAGTCAGCCAGTCCTGCTCGCTGCCTACCCGTTGTCTCTTCCTGGCCCAGTGACTTATCGGTTATCTGTCAAACTACCGACAAATGATGGATCCTTGACACTGCCGCCTGCATCTCCGAGTCCAGCGATCGGACGGTTGTAGCTGAATCCTTGGAATTGGTTCTGCATGGTTTGAGAGAGCATGGGGCCCTCGACATAGGAATCTTGAGGGGCTTCGGATGTGAATTCGGGGTCAAAGTTGGCAGTGTCCAGAGCGTCGGCCTAAAATGTCAGTAGGGTTCAATGTCGGTTCGAATGAGGGAGTACATACCACACTGGGCTTGAATGTAGGTTCGTACTTGCGCTGTAGAAGCTTCCTCCAGTCAATAGCATGGAAGAAAGGATGCGCCTTGATCTCAGCTGATCCATTGGCACCAAGTCGCTCCTCAGGGTTGCGGTTCAAAAGCTTAGTGAGGAGATCCTTGGCAGCTGGGGGAACGACATCAGAGAAGTGAAGAGGCTCTGATAGAATCTTGCGGTACATCTCGTTGGTGTTCTCATCGTAGAAAGGTGGCAGGCCTGTCAACATCTCGTACAGCAAAACACCAAGAGTCCACCAATCGACTGTCTTGTTGTAGCCTTGACCCATCAACAGCTCTGGAGCGAGGTACTCGGGTGTACCACAGAATGTGTTGGTACGGTCCTCATCCTTCATATCAAGCTTGCAGAGACCAAAGTCGCAAAGAGCGATATGGCCTTGGTAATCCAGAAGAATGTTCTCGGGCTTGAGATCTCTGTAAATGACGCTGAAGCCGTGCAGACATTCTAGAGCGCACAGAAGCTCGGCAGTGTAGAAGCGGGATCGGTTGACGTCAAATCGGTGCTCCTTTTGCAAGTGGTGGAACAACTCGCCTCCGTTGACAAAGGCGAGAACAAAGTAAAGCTTCTCCGGTGACTGGAAACTGAACTTGAGAGGTACGATAAATGGGTTGTTGATCTGTGCCAGCACAGATCGCTCGGCGAGTGTATGGGCGACTTCGGATCGCGAGATGATGTGCGCCTTTCGGATGGTCTTGAGAGCGTAGATTCGGTTTGTGTCCTTCTTGCGTACCTGCATGACCTTGCCGAAACTGCCCTTGCCGACGACCTTGAGTAGTTCAAAGTCCTCAATCTTGAGCTTACCTGCTCGAGTCTCGACATACTCGACACCAACCTTAATTCTACCGGTTCCATATTGCACGTCGACCCACTCGGCACCTTGGTGGCCATTGCGCGCTGCGTGCTCAGCAGCAGCCTTCTCGCGGTCCTTCTTGCTGGCCTTGGGGTCCTCGACGTATTGTTGTCTCTCTTCGAATCGGGGGTTGATGCGGACAACACCGAGGAAGATATCCTGGCTTCGTCCAGATCCGGGTGGCGCATTCGGGTTGCGCATGTACAGGTGGATGACGAGCTCTGTCACTCTTGACACATCGAACTTGTACTGGGTGTTTCCACCGGCCCACAGAGGGTTCTCAGGGTTTCCATCGACCGAGTTGACAAAGACTTGGACCTTGTCGAAATCGAGGAGGGCGTATGGCATGTACTTTCCGGAAATTCGACCGTGGTTGGTGGGGATGCCGTTGAAGCCGCCAGCGGAAGAGTGCGGTCGGTTACTGCCGTTAACAAATGACCCGGCGACACGTTGTGAAGATCCTGGTCGAACAGAGCCAGACATTCCAAGAGCGTTGGACGAAGACATCGATCCTTGGTGTGACGAGGCAAAAGCACTTCGGTGCTGCTCAGGAAGAGAAAATCCTTGGCCTTCGTGGAGGGTGACAACGAGAATACCGGGCTTGGGGGGCTTAACAACAGGGGCCTGTGTCATGGCCTCAGAGGCAGCTGTTCAAGTCAGATACTGACGTTACTCCAGTCCAATTTGCTCACCTATGGCATTTTCCGTTGTAGGCGTAACAGCGCCGCTAGCCTGGCCATCTTTTTCCTTTTCGGTGATGGTTGAAGTAGAGGGGGATCGAGAGAAGGGGCTCAAGGATTGACCCAGATGGGTTTCCTTTAACTCTGATGAATGTTAGTGATGCGACAGATATTGGACATAAAGACGTACTCTTGGTAAGCTTCCAAGACATTGTTGTTGATGTCAACGAGGTATTTGATGGTTGGGGTCAAAGATCGACAGCCAACAAGTGTTGCGGGATCCAAGAGTCAAGCAACGAGTGTTGACTGCGCGCTGACAAACTCCTGATCAAGCAGGAGGCTGATGGCGTGGCAGAGTGTTCAACAAATGGATGATTTGTAACCCCGCATGCGTGGAAGCGTAAACCGGCCGCTGTTTGGATGTATGAAGGATCGCAAGTCGACGAGACGAAAAGGAGACTGTGCGCCGACTGGTTGGGAAGGGAAAGGAGGTTCAAATTGAACAAAAGATGGCAGAGGTTGAATATGAGGAGGAGGCGAAGCACAAGAGCCCGAGACAAGACCAGCCGAGATATGAATGAGGTGGATACGGGGGATGGATGGGAGAAGGGAATTACTATGACATCCAAGGCCCATTGGGCGGCAGCAGAAAAGGTGGATCTTCCCGTGGGCAGCCCGCACTGTGGGCTAGGGTCGATGGTAGTGCTGTTTTGCTAGAAACACAGTGTCTCAGTCTGCGACACAGGAGCTCAGACTGTGGAGATGGTCTGGAGTAATCCCGTAATGTCGATTTTAAGCCACAGCCACAGGCTCTAGCTTTGTTGATCAGCTAGAGAATGAGCCTAGAGCGAGGTCCAGCCAAATAATCCATAACATAAGGGGTAAATGAGAAGGAGAAGCGAGACTAGTTCATAAGCAATGCCATTAATGCCCAAGCAGAGGCAGCCAGAGAGTGTCAATTGGTGTACAGTGTATATTGTTGATATGGTTGATGTGAAGCAACCAACTTGTTGTACAGCCACACTATTCATCATGTACGAAGACGACGCGTGTCGAGAATCTTGGCTGAATTGTGGAGGATCTATAAACAGAGCAGAATATTTTTGGCAATTCTGGGCATGGGAAAATTTGTCTTCCAAGGACTTTCAAATCTCATCTTGACATGGTTGAGCGGTTATGGCTGAGATGTGCAAATAATCCTGTAGTTACAAGTAAGCGATATCAAAGAGCGTATCAACAGTTGGTCTCACTCAACAGACTCGAACAACTTAACCATGGAAGTCAATTAAGGAAAAAAAAAAAAGGGTAAAAAAGGAATAATAACCAACTCAATTCTTTTTCAAGCACCAATACCCTAACACCATGACATCTCATTCAGTTCTGCGACTGTCTCGACTACCCTACATCCCCCTTTTCTGGAGCATCCCTGATAAGAAGGGATAAGGAGGTGGAGCCTGACACTTCAGGCCAACACCACATCCATGGCCAGCCTGTCAAGAGCCGCAGGACACATTTCGGGGAGCTTCAAATCAATATACACAAGCTCAAGCTTTGTCAATTCAAACACCACGATTGATGATTAGCGTTTGACACTCTGTCTTTTTTTCCTTTGCTTCCCCCCAAACTCTGTGCACTTGCGACAACTGTCATCCCGCATGGTAGCCTCCTTCAGGGATTCCTAACTTCGACCCCACTACCTCGATATCACCGCCCTTGCTGGACAGCTTGCAACTTCAACTGCGCAACGCGACAGCGACGACACACGACAAGATGAAGTTAGACGTCAAGGTCAGTTTGGGGATCTGTTGAGTGCGCCTGATGATTAGTGGTGTGCTATTCACAGCGTGCGCACTCGATATTTGCGGCGGCAGCTTTACTTGTGTGATCTGAGCTGACACGTTTCGCAATACAGCGCCAGCTCTACGCTCGCAGTGAGCGAGTTAAGGGCATTGACTTTCATCCCCACGAGCCATGGATTCTCACAACCCTCTACAGCGGTATGTTGACCTTGTCGCTCGAGATCCAATGCTGACAGTATAGGCCACGTCTACATCTGGTCCCACGAAACCCAACAGATCGTCAAGACGTTTGAGCTCACCGATGTCCCCGTTCGCGCCGGTCGATTCATCGCCAGGAAAAACTGGATTGTCTGCGGTTCCGATGATTTCCAACTACGAGTCTACAATTACAACACCTCCGAGAAGATCACCTCCTTCGAGGCGCACCCCGACTACATTCGAGCTATCGCCGTTCACCCCACACAGCCGTTCGTCTTGACTGCCTCCGATGACATGACCATCAAGCTTTGGGATTGGGAGAAGGGTTGGAAGTGTGTGCAGGTCTTTGAGGGCCATGGTCACTATGTCATGGGTCTGGCGATCAATCCCAAGGATACAAACACCTTTGCTTCGGCTTGTCTTGACCGAACTGTCAAGATCTGGAGTCTTGGATCTTCTACTCCCAACTTTACCCTCGAGGCACATGAGACCAAGGGTGTTAACCACGTCGATTACTACCCTCACTCCGACAAGCCCTATCTCCTCACCACATCTGACGACCGAACTGTCAAGATTTGGGATTACACTACAAAGTCCCTGATCGCCACTCTCGAAGGCCACACCAACAACGTTTCGTTTGCCTGCTATCACCCCGAATTGCCCGTCATCATCTCTGGTTCCGAGGACGGTACGATAAGAATATGGCACGCCAATACCTACCGATTCGAGCAATCCCTCAACTACAGTCTAGAGCGAGCTTGGTGTGTCTCGTATCAAAAGGGCAAGCAGGGTGTCGCTGTTGGTTTCGACGATGGTGCTGTCGTTGTCAAGCTTGGTCGCGAGGAGCCTGCTGTTTCCATGGACGCCTCTGGCAAGCTCATCTGGGCCCGACACAACGAGGTTGTCTCTTCAATCATCAAGGGAGGAGGTATGTACATATGTCCTCTACCAGTGGAATAAACTAACAAGACAGATGCCTCTATTAAGGACAACGAGCCAATCTCCCTCCCCACCAAGGATCTCGGTACCTGCGAAGTCTACCCCCAAACGCTTATCCACTCCCCCAACGGTCGATTCGTCGCTGTCTGCGGTGATGGCGAATACATCATCTACACTGCCCTCGCCTGGCGAAACAAGGCTTTCGGTTCAGCGCTCGACTTTGTCTGGGCCTCCAAGGACAACAGCAATGACTTTGCCATCCGAGAGTCAGCCATGAGCGTCAAGATCTTCAAGAACTTTCAAGAGAAGAGCGGCGGTCTCGATGTTGGTTTCCAGGCTGAGAGACTCCACGGCGGTGTTCTTCTCGGTGTCACAGGTCAAGGTGGTGTCTCCTTCTTTGACTGGGCTACTGGTGGTCTCGTCCGAAGAATTGAGGTTGAGCCCAAGCAGGTCTACTGGTCAGATAGCGGCGAGTTGGTGGCAATTGCTTGTGAGGATACCTTTTACGTTCTGCGATTCTCTCGTGAGAACTATGTTGAGGCTGTCCAGTCTGGAGATGTTGAGGAGGATGGTGTCGAGGCCGCTTTTGAGGTTATCACTGACATTAGCGAATCGTATGTTCCCCGTTCCCCTTTAATCTGTCATGCTAACGATACAGTGTCCGAACTGGCGAATGGATCGGCGACTGCTTCATCTACACCAACAGCACCAACCGACTCAACTACCTTGTCGGCGACCAGACCTACACTGTCTCCCACTTCGACAAGCCCCAGTACATCCTGGGCTACATCCAGCGCGATTCTCGAATTTACCTTGCCGACAAGGATGTCTACGTCACTTCCTTCGGCCTGTCTCTTCCCGTTCTCGAGTACCAGACTCTTGTCCTCCGAGAGGACATGGAGACAGCCGCTGAGCTGCTACCAACGATTCCCCACGACCAACTCAACAAGATCGCGCGATTCTTGGAAGGTCAAGGCCATAAGGAGCTTGCCCTGGAGGTCGCGACAGATCCTGAGCACAAGTTTGAGCTTGCACTGGCATTGAATGAGCTTGCTATCGCTTTGGACCTTGCTCGTGAGGCTGATGCCGATCACAAGTGGAAGACTGTTGGCGATGCTGCTCTATCAGCTTGGGATGTCACCCTTGCTGCTGAGTGCTTCACCCACGCCAAGGATCTCGGATCTCTGCTTCTTCTTCACTCATCAACAGGCGACCGCAATGGTCTCGCTGCCCTCGCCGCTCAAGCACAAGAAGCCGGCTCTCACAACGTTGCCTTCTCATGCCAATGGCTCCTCGGCAACATCGAAGCCTGCACAAAGATCCTCACCGAGACAGGCCGTCTCGCCGAAGCCGTCCTCTTCTCCCAAACCTACCAGCCCAGCCTGACTGTACCGGTAGTACACGAGTGGAAGGAGAGCCTGGAGAAGAACAAGAAGGGCAGGGTAGCCAAGCTGATCGGTGTTCCCGGCGAGGACGACGAGCTCTTCCCTGAGTGGGATGAGTGGCTTAAGCTTGAGAAGGAGGGCGGCGTGAAAGTGGCGGAGCCCGTTAATGGACAGAAGGCTGAGAGCGAGCCGGAAGCTGAGGAGGAGGAGAGTGAGGAGGACGAGGAATAAGGTGTGATATGTGCTTTTTATGCTTAGATGGCTGGTGTAGAAAAGGATTGGTCATTTCGTCAGGGTTGCTATGGCATCAATGAGTATAATGAAAAGAAACATGGCAGTTATCTGTGATGTATGGAGCCGTGATGTTACTGATATGAGGTCTTGTGGCAATGATGATATGGCTGTGTTGGTGAACGGGGGTTCAGACATGCTGTTGTGAAGTGGCTTTATTGAAGGCAAGCCTCAACTGGATGCCGAAATGGTGTTCAGCGCAGTGATCAATCTTGACTCCAGGGTTTGATCTGTGTCGAAGCTGTACGAGCTGAAGATGAGGCTGAGAGATCTCAAAAAGGATGCTGTGCCGTAGACTTGCAGCTCCAGTCACTTCGTGTAAGTCAACCGACACCCACAAACTCCAAAGCATTTATGACCTTGCGATCCTTTTATTTACTACCCATTACCAAAACTTCGTAATCTCGCCAATACCACTAATATAACCCACCAACAAAGAATGATAACTGACTGCTCACTCCCACCACCTCTCCATCCCCTAATACTGCCATCCCTTGGAGCTACCCCCAGGACATCCAGGCGTCCCGTACACACCACCCACAATCCAAAGAATCATATCCACAAACGCCCAGACTCCCACTCCACCGAGGGTGAATAGTTTGAACACGGCGAGAGGCCAGTGATGAGCGTAGAACTGGTCGACACCGATACCTCCAAAGAGGAGGGAGAGGATCATGGCGGTGCGTTCTTGGCGGTAACATTTCTCTGTGAGGGGACGCTCGTCGAAACCACCCCAGCTTCGGGTTTGGAGGGAGGGTTGTTGTTCTGGTGGTGTTGGTCAGTGACAATGGTAGAGGAGAAGGAAGAGGTGAAGAGGGAAGGGAGATGAACCGTCGTGAAAGTAGAGAAGAGCGCTGCCGATTGAGAGGATGAAGATATAGCCTAGCATGATCGTCTTCCACTTGCGAGTTACAAAGTAGATGCCGTTGGTGAGCCCGCGGCCCATCTTGTCGGCGATAGTGAGTTTTGCATCCATGGTTGAAGTGTAAGTTGAGATATTCGGGTTAAGAAGACACGGGGATGATGTGGTATTTATGAATGATGAAAGAGACAGATCAAACTGTCTCTGAAACAGAAAGTAGAGAGATTGATGTGACGGGTCATCATCTTCTTTGTTGAGGCGTGTGGAAGTGACTTGGCGCTAAGGGCAGAGATGACAGTGACTGTGATGGGATGCAAAGGCTTTGCTGTTTGTTTGTCAGGACATGTTGTTTGATACAGAATGGAGTGTCTGTGAATCACTGTAGTCAAACAAAGAATGCGGATCATGGAAAATAAGCTTGGACTGTAGTGAGACCAAACCATGGATGTGGCGTTACACGCAAACGGTTGGTGATGGACAAACACTAGATTAGATATCACGACTACACTGAGACGACGTTCACACTGTTCATGATTACATTTAGACGAGATTTGTGAAAGAGACATGTGATGTATTAAAAGCAGATAAACTTAAATCTCATAGATAGCCAACAACTTCTCCTCATATAAGCCCCCTTACAGAGCAGCGACGACAACACCGGCAACAGCAGCAGCAGCGTAGATGAAACCGCCTTCACGAGCAGCACCGTTGGTCTCAACAGCAGCAGAATCGCTAGTCTCCTCACCTGCAGCAGCAGTAGTCTTGTCCCCAGAAGCAGTCTTCTCCGGCTTCTCAGCAGTAGTAGTAGCACTCTCAGCACCACCACCCTTTCCACCAAGAGCAGCAGTAGCGCAGACAGGAACAGCAGTAGCATACTGGCTCAGCTCAGGGCACTCGGACAGCGCAGACTTGATCTCATCCTCGTTCTTGCTGTACCAGGACAGGATCTGGGAGCTGTAGCTGGCGTAGTCCTTGGAGAGGGAGGCAGGGGTGCTGAAGGAGCAGGGGTCGGTTTGCGGGTGCTCTGTGATGTCGGAGACGATGGCGGGGGGAGGTGTAGGGAGGGTCTTGTAGACGTCCAGGATGGCGGTTTGGCACTCTTCTGTGATGCCGCCGACGGCTGGGGCGGTTGCGCGGGGGGCGAGGAGATCGCGCTTCATGAGGGGGTGGGCCATGAAGTTGGCGCTCACGGCGGTGGCGAGGAGGGAGGTGAGAATGATGGACTGCATTTTGAAGTTGAGGTATCTGTTGAGATATACTGAAGATAGACTTGAGATAGAGAGAGTGTGGTGAAGAAGAGAGTGACAGAGCAAGACAGAGGATCAAGCCATCCTTTAATAGTCTATATTCCCCATTAAACGACCTCTCTAGCACAGCAACTAGTCTCACTTCATTTCCACCCACCGCCCGAAGGATTCACCATGTTTCGCCAATGTGATATTAGTTATGGTCCCATGTGCCGTGATCCAGTCACGAATCAGCCCTACAGCACACTCAGGGGTAATAAGATGCTTTTGGCGTTCAATCAAAAGCCTGAGCTGAAAGAATAGCGTATGCATTGACCAATCAGATTCACTCCAGCTTGGGGCTGAAGGCTTGGCGTGCGTTTTGGTGCGGAGAGTGTTTTTGAGCCTGAGCGTCGATTGCCGTGGAATGTAGTATTCGTATTGAGGGCAGAGATGCTGTATTGAGTTAAACTCTGGGCATAACACTGAGAGAGAGCTGAAAACGCAAGGAGATAGTAGAAGATACCTTAGGTAGAGTATGCCTTGTCAAATGGAATGGCCAATGTCAACAGATGCCGCCAAATTAAGCATCACGCTTGTGGCTTGAATGGCTTGCCCCTGAAATTAGCACGACTGACTCAATTAAACGACGCTCTGAATATTACCCAAGAATCGGCACAATTCATTCCGAGCATTTGCCATCACCGCTGATGTCAATACCGTAGATCAATGGAGATCGGGGCTTTACTTAGGAATAATATTACATCAACCTCCACTCTCCATTGCCAATTGACTAGACTACTCTGTACAGACTAGGGGAGGAAATAAAACTCGAGACCATAAGCCTAAGTGATAAAAAGATTTAGGTAACTTAGTATAAATTTAGGATAAGTTTAGGATACCTTTTATGGAATTTATTTTATTACCTTAAACTTAGGTCTTGTGTTTTCTTGATCCCTAAGGACGGAGTACTCTGTATATACCCAATTATCACACACCAGATACACTAATTACACGTCCCAAAATCACTCTGACAGCCCGTCCCACAATGATCACCTGTACTCCCACACCATCCCGCCCTCGAACAGCATCCCCATCCACTCTCCGTACACCTCGCACCTCCATGCGCAGCTCCACATCTCCCCGGCGCCGCAGGCTCCGGCGTGTCACTACACGTCCCAAACACAGGCTGACATCCTCTCCCGCAGTGATCGCTCGTCCCGCCGCACCAGCCGTTCTGCGAACAACATGTCTCGCCGTTAGGTTCGCCTCTACATGTCGCGCCGCCGTGTCGTGAGCCGCAGCGTCCGTTTGTAGTAGCGGGGAATGTTGGGGATGATGAGGTTGTTGATGTCGGGGAGGGGGAGGATGATACGGTGCGGTACCAGTTTGAGGGGGCGTCTTGGAGACATTGGCCTACCGTTACGGCGGTGAAGTTGTTGCGGCGGATGGAGCGGAGCATGTATTCTGTTAGGTTGTAGACGGTCTGATATACGGGGTCGTGCTCGATGTGAAGCCATTTGTTGGTAGCTGGACTTCGTCCCTCGACGGTGTTATCCCAGATTTGCTTGGATGTGCTGATCATGTTTGGACTATCGTGTAGATATCCTTCTGTGTCCAGATTGAAGTACGTGATATGATACCCGAGCTCATTCAACCATGCATCTGTTGTAGTATTGCTGGCAGAGTATGGGGGACGCATGTAGGTTGGGAAGTAACCGAGGATATCAGCAAAGGCAATCTCGTTGTAAATCATCTGGTTCCAGAATTTAGAACGGCTCAACGTTGTAAGACGTTGATGGGACCATGTGTGACTGGCAATTTGATGACCGTCCCGAACCATGCGTCGAATGAGACCTGGCCATGGTGTATCTGGGTCATTGATAGCGCCTTTTCCAAGGTTACGGCCGGTGATGTAGAATGTCGCTTTCGCATTATATCGCTGTAATTGTTAGAGAGATAATAAAGTGAGTGGGTGACATACCTGTAGGAGATCGAGGAGGTCTTCGGTGTAAGTATACGGTCCATCATCATACGTCAACGCAATGTCTCCGTTGCGGTTACACCGATAAATAGCCTGACCATACGGAATACTCCCAACTTTCGGACGAGCTACATTCGTTGTATCAGGGCCCCTTGGACGAACATTTGCGTCGCAGCCAGGACCATACTCGATCTGACACGAGGGAGCAGAGCAGTAAAGATAACCAGTTCCGCACCATCTACAAGCATCAGTATAGATCAAATAAGAAGGCTAGGTGACTTACCCAGCGCTGGAACAGCATTCATTTGCTCCGCAGACTGTTCCGAAGCCAGTTCCGCATCGTCCAGCCTGTCGTTTGTCAAGAGCACGACTGAAGAGTGAGGGCCACGGAGATGCAATGGCGAAACTTGCCAGAAAGGCGATGAGGAGAGTGAATGACTTCATCATGGAGGTTTAAACGAATGACTGTAACGAACGGATGCCTTCTGACCACTTGATGATCCAACATTGACCGACAAAGTCACTTCTTATATATCCATTTTACCTGTATAATGCTCGAACAATGACTTCTCGAGGTCTCAGTGAGGCGTAAGCCATTTTAACTTTTGGGTAGCACAGCATAAAACAGCACTCCTCACAGATTAAGATCGGCTGACGAGACCAATATATTCCCAGATATTTTTGAGGCCCGTCAATATCGCAAGCCACAGAGAAAGGATCATCCTTGATACTACCTTTAAATAGCTGAGATTTCGAAGGTGCTGGTGGGAAATCTCGTACTCTTAGATGAGAACCTTATCAACACGTGTCACAATGGCTTACGAACCACATGCTGTGCGAGAAACGGTATCTTCGGAGGTTTTTGTTTACATGCAGAGAATACGAGGACGACCGTTGAGGAAGAGAATGGATTGGTTGAGAGAAGGTGGGTGAAGGGACGGGATATCTTGATGACATGTAGACGATAATGAGGCGATAAAGATGAACCGGGAGATGGTAGACTGGAATAAAAGCTCCGTGGGTTGAGGGTATAGTTGGGATGAATGGGTGTAGATGGGATGTTTTCGTGGGTTGGACAGAGCTGACGACAGGATAAGCTTGTTCCTTGCAGTGTGATGAGATGAGGTGTCTTGCAGCGGGACGACATTCTTGGGGGGGATGATTGGTGACTGATGAGGAGATGCAGGTACGTCTTGGATATCACAGAATTTATCAGTTCTTGGCCTTTTACAGCTGAGAAAAGATTGATAGGCATTGGCGTCTTTGTTAAATGAATTGGGTGTACTCCGTAGCAGTGCACCAACTGCGAGGATCAATTGGGTCTGAGTCTGTTTCTGTGGGCATAGAATGCAGCTTCGGCCGCTTCGATCAGAAGATTAGAAGAACCTGGCTTGTATCCAGAGCTGATGATGACTGGGCTTCGAGATAGACGTAGCCTTTGGACGGGTCTTGTTGTCCATGTCAATTGACGAATTCATGCAATCATGCCCAGACTGAACGGGGAGAAGACAATGACCTCACAGAGCATCAAACAAACTTCAACCGTTGATCAATTCACGACGCACAGAGAACCATAAATTAAACAAATAGCCTAGGCCAGATCAATTACCATATTACAACATTACATACAACTTTTAGATACTTTTGACTTTTCTAAGCAGATGCGGATGAGCGCTCAGTAGCCGCACCAGGCTTCTCATCCTCAATCAAGTTCTGCTGATCGGTGAGCTTGGGGTTACGCAAGCATAGCGAGAACGCGATAAGAGGAACACAAAGACAGATACCAGTGATTGTAAGCAGACGCTGGACATGCTTGTACGCATCAATCATGGCATCGCGCTCGTCAGAACCAACAGGGAAGTCGATAATAGCCGACAGAGGCTGAGAGTAGGCGTACACCGCGAGAGTCTCGTTTCCGAAGCTGGAGAAGCTCTGGGCAAGTCGCACAGGGAGGACCTGGGTCCAGATGGCGCCGGAGACGGCATTTCCAAAGGCCGAGCCGACCTGGTACAGCGCGAGGTACAGACCCGTCATGACGGCGAGTCGCTCGTGGGTAACGTAGGCTTGGAGTGAGGCCTGCGCGGGGTACGGGAACATACCGCCCGCGATACCGAGGAGGATCTGTGCGCCGATGACGCCGGATTTGTTGTCGGAGTTGGGGTCGCCGCGGTATCGGATGAGGAGACCGAATGCGACGAGGAAGAGACATGTTCCTGATACGATGAAGACCTTGAAGCGGCGCACCTTGTACACGATAAGACCGAGAATTGTGCCGGTGATGACACTCGCGAAGGAGTAGAGCGATTGGACACGTGTAGCGGCCTTGATGCTGAAGTTGAAGGAGACCTGCAGAACGGTGTAGAGATAATCGCCCTGCATTGTCCATGCAAAGTTGAGCATGCATGCGATTCCCATGGGGGCCCAGACGGAGCGGTCCTTCATGTGGTGGAAGGGCACAAGGGGGTGAGGAGCGCGGAGCTCCCACACGACGAAGACGGGAATGCAGACGAAGCCGATGACGAGGGGGGCTACGACCTGAGGGTCTGACCACTTGCTCTCGAAACCTCCTGCGATAGTGAGAGGGACGAGGAGCAGAGCGAAGACGGCGATGAGGAGGATTACGCCGATGATGTCGAGAAGCCAAAAGAGCTCGAGGGTAAGTTTGTTGAAGCCGAGCTGTTGGAAGGAAGAGCGGTAGCCGACGAGGTGGCCGGCCTTCTTTGCGCGGTGTCCAACGACGAGAAGACTGATGATGAGGGGGAGAGAGCAGACGGGGTAGATGATGCACCACATGCCGATTCCCCATCGCCAGGTTGTAGCTCCAAGGACAGCTTCTGTGACATCGCCGCTGACCCAGGTGTTGATGATGAACGGCAGAGCGGGGATGTAACTAAAGAACAAACGCGATCGCACAGACGTGATATCTCCAATGATGACTTCCACAAGCAAAAGAATCATGGTATATCCAATCTGGTAAATAACCGCACCAGCAGAGTACGTATCCAAGTTCTGCGCCGCGGCCTCAATGACAGTTCCAATGGTATAAAAGAACACAGAGATACAAATAAGCTCCACACGACCAAAAACATCAGCGATCTTTCCCGCAGTAGGTTGTGCAGCTGCTGCGATGACGGCGCGGAGAGTATTAACAGACGATTGGAGTGAGTGTTCTTGGAAGCTGTTGAGCGCAGAGGGCTGGTAGGCGTAGCGCACGGTGCCGTCGAGACCGTAGGCGTAGGCGATGAGGAAGACGCCGAAGAAGATGAAGATGCGGTCGGTGAGGGTGATTACTTCGGACATGGCCTTGATGCGCTGGACACCGGGGGATGTGATGTCCCGGACGGCGTCGGCGGCTGAAGGGGGGACTTCATGGCCGTGGTCGTTGTCGGGGGACTTCTCTGGGGAGGACATGATGGATGATTCTGTACCTCAAGAGGAGTTCATGCACAGAGAGATAGAGCATGCGAGAGAGAGCATGGTGGAGGGGGGAGGATGGAAGGGTTATTATGTAGGATTGGAGGGTAGATCCACAAAGATTGATTAGATAACTTTAACGTGCCGAGTGAAGAACTTTTTGGAGGATCTGATAGGGAGTGGATGGGGCGTCATGCGAGTTTGGGAGTCCACTGATGCGCTATATTAGTGTCGTCCGTAGCGTGCAGCGAAGGGGATTTTTGGTGATGATGAAGGTGGCGGAAGATGTCTTCTTACACTCAATTCTACATTATCTTACTACCAGCATTACTGTACTTGAAGCATCGTGCCCGTGAAGTGACTTTCTGATCTCCAACAATATAAACTTTCGTATAACCACAGAGTTTCACTGATTAGCGACTCTCTTCACCCTTGGCGTTAGTCAAGTCACCCGAGGGCAACGCAAACCCACTGATCCACAGATTTATTTCCCTTCTGTTAAACCCACGACAAGGATGTTCTTAAACAGCTGCCTGCGGTTTCGCCGATGCAATCCCTCAAACGGTAAAGATCGTCTAATCATCGGCGCAGTCCGCAAAAATGCAACGTTCCACAAAATCCTTCTGTTTAGTAAAAATCTGATAGTGTTCGGATGACGCGGATATAAAACTGCTTTGGGTTAAGGGGACTGATTGATAACATGCCACCGTCTCTTGGCTGGTAATAAAGGGTCCAATTGTAAGAGGTCCAACGTAATTTCTACTTGCTAGGCTTCTTGGTTGACGGATGAGTTCCTTTTTAGGGTGTCATTCCACATCGTCGGGTCCCGAAACCGCTTGGCGGATATAAAAATTTGAAGGGAATATCCACTGGGCTTGGTCTAGAAGGGAACGGGGCATCGGATATTAGACACGCGACTTTGTGTCAAATGGCCGCGGGATGTGGGTAAATCGCCGGCCGAGGATATGTCCGCCAAGTCAAGATGTGAAGATGTTCGTGGGGTGAAGAGATAATGTGTGTCAGTCAACGTGGGATCGATCTGATAACGTCTCATTGTGATTGCCATAAGCATTGAGTGTGCATATATCAACCCACTTGGTTGTCGATCTCAGCTGCATCACATCCACTGCCTAATCCTTCGATTTGTTGTTCTTGCGACATCGGATGATGTCGGTTCCTCGGTTGGGCTAAGCTTGGACGTTGGGTAATACGTTTCTTGGCATGGCATTGAGTTTTTCTGCTCAAGCCACTAACTCGACACAGTCTCAGGTTGAGCATTCCAGTGTTGTCTTAGCGTCGGGTCATTGTCTAATCTTATCTGATCCATCAATCATGTTGGCCGATCGATATTGAGTTTGTTTATGCGACGCGTCTTGGCCGCTGAGCTATTGGCTTGGTCTTAATTGCGAGGAAGAAAATTCTGCTTAGCTTGCCACAAGTGCTTGGCCGAAACAATCTGTCTCCCAGCAAAGTGAGGCCCTCTTGATATTGTTCAGTTGCGGGCAATCTTTCCTGTGTGACGCTGTATTACTGTGTTTACCTATCGAGAAGAAGTGAGGTGTTGGCACTATGCAATATTTTTGTTTGACTTGCCAATCACCAAAACAGAGCCAATAAGACCAAAATGAATTCGTTTTGACTTATTAAACAACCTGAAATCATTTAATATGCTAAAAGTTTGAGATGCAATCAGGAATAACCATCATCATACCGAGAAATCAGAACAATTCCTCAACATATTTCCTCTCAATAACTCCTGTCATTCAATGAGCTGATTTATTTCGTTGTTTCCTTCAGGTTGGAAAAGTCCAACTTCAGGGCCCCTTTGAAGTTTCATCTGATTTCACTTTGTGACGTTTGATTCCTCTACCAAAAGTTTCATCTCAAACTTGAAAACAGTCCAAACCTCTGCCTAGACAGCAATTCGTCTGTGCCTTTTGCAAGCTGGAGATTTGAGGTTTGCTGGGCTGAAGGAGATTTGCTGAGAAGCATGAAACAAACCGATAAAGATGTTAAGAGCCAGAGAAATCGTCAACCACCATCTAGCTGACAAGCTTATTTGCGATGAAGCTTTCAGATCAATCAACAACATCTGAGGGATGACTCATTCAGTTTCTCAATCATGATAGCGCTTAGATAGCAGTAACTTGAAATTGCGAATTTGTCTATTGTTCCTCTGCTTCCCCTCTGCTTTCTATGTGCTGGATAGTTTTGTGTTTATACAGGCCACACTCCTTTGCCATGAAACACAATCCTTCTGCTACGTAGACAACAATCCGAGAAGTTGAAGCCTTGCGTGTAACCCAGAATAACTATATAAAGTCTCTCGAGAGGCAGACTTGCTCATCTCTCATCAACCTCACCATCTACTGGTACGCCTCACCAACTGCAAGTCAATCTCACCAGTCGTTGATCATCTTTAACCAGATGGCGTCCTCCAGCACGGGAGAGTGACCCCTCCCGCCTCTCTATCAACCCCTGAACAAGGATAAAAGAGAGATTCGCCTTCTTGAAATCCTTCCCATCACTCCTGACAACAAGGTCACTGCAAACTCCATACCGTCCTCCTTACACCTGATCTTTACTACACCTGCATCTCCTACGTCTGGGGTGACCCCAACATCACGGAAGATATCGTCGTTGACCCCAACATCACGGAAGATATCGTCGTTGACGATGTTACTCGACAGGTGACTGTCAATCTTGCGACTGCACTTCGCCACCTGAAGCAACACTGGATTAATATTGAACGAAAGTCAGATCCCGACCTCGACACTTCCAAGTTTCGCTTGTGGGCTGATGCACTCTGTATCAACCAACAGGATCTTACCGAAAGACTACACCAAGTTGGCATGATGGCGGATATCTACTCTTCGGCAGCAATGGTTCTGGCCTGGATTACTGCAAGCGGCAAGGTTGTCCAAAAAGCGTTTAAGGCTTTCGAAAAGATAGTTAAAATCGCCGAAGAAAACGTGGACAGTGAGACTTGGGATAACACATTACCGTCAAAGTTTACAGGTCTTACAGAGATGGAACTGTTTAAGATTTGCAACAGCCTACGCACCTGGAATCTTAGCGAGTTATCAGCGCTCTGTCTAGAGGTCTCTACTGGTGTTGATTTACTAAACCTCGACAAACTCTATGGCGGACCATATGGAGCCATAGCCAAATTCTGTAAACTCAACTTTTGGAACAGAGTGTGGATCTATCAGGAGATCATTCTTGCGAAGCGGCTCTACTTTGTCTGCCGAACTCGCTGCATAGAGCATTCGTCATGTCTTGTGGCATTATTCGGACTAATGACCTATATGGAATTCTTGAAAAAAAAAAAAAACCCAGGAATTGGCGCAGCAGTTTTGTATCAGTACGTTGCAGTTCGCGTCATACAAGATCTGGAATCTCTCAATGGCGCGCTTTGTGTTTCGAGGAATCATCGATGGCGATGAAGACCCCGCCTTTTTGAGCTTATATTTCTCTCCGGATTCCGAGGCCTCCAATAAGTTGGATTATATCTATGGTCTCTTGGCTGTGACAAAATCCCCGATCACCCCTGACTATACCAAGAGCATTCGAGAGGTAACCCTGGAGTTCATGGCGTGGGCTTTACCTATCTGGAAAGCTGCCCAAAGAAGCGGCCAACGAACCTTCAGCTTCCTGAATAGGTATGCTACTGGCCTCAAGCGCCTGGACGATCTACCAAGCTGGGCACCTGTTTTCTCAGAGGCTGACAGACGAGAGCCAATTTTAAGAGGGCTCAAAATGCCTCGGCCTGCATACGATACAGTGCCCGAGCTGTCCAACGGTCTGCCCATAGATATTGATGGCGATAGCTTATGGATCAAAGGGGTCAAAGTACAGGTTGTCGACACAGTATACGAAAAGACTGTTTCTGCGAATCTCTTGACAACCGGACTACAACAATGTATCATGGAATTTACACAGTCACCACAGGATATCTACCCCACTGGCAAGAGCGTACTAGAGATACTATATTGCACTCTGTTACAAATAGAACCATACGATAACTATGCTTTCGACTTAGGTCTTTGCCTAGGCCGTTTGACTCACCCGGAAACTCCAGTTCTAGATAGAAACTGGACAAGGCAATGGACACAAAAGTCCTCCGTTGGCGCGGTACTAGCCGAGTGGTATATGTCCGGTCGAATCAACGAAGGCAATAAGCTCTTCAAAACCAAGGATGGCTATATCGGCACGATGCCAGATGATGTACTGCCGGGAGATGTGGTCTGTGTACTTGCAGGCTCTGAAGAGCTTGCAGTCCTCCGCCCTGAGGATGACCACTACCTTTTTGTTGGGTGTTGCTTTATGATAGGTCTGATGAGTGGCGAGGTCTCCGAGCTTTTGAAGGAAGGAAAAGCCAAAATTGAGAAAATTGAGATCCGATAAATCCCAGATGCCTGGGGATTTTATAGCAGTTTAGACATATTGAATAACAAGCTCTTTATTGCAGAGGCTATCGAAATGTGACAGACAGATTTCAGGTTATATACAAGAAAAATATTTATGGTACAAGAAAAGACTAGCCAGCTAATCTGCGCTGCAGGCAGTTTAGTTGACAGAGAGGCTGTAGGCAGAGGTAGAAAAGACACAGTTGGAACCTGACACATTAGCTTCAGAACAAAAACACACGGAACACAACTTACCGACGAAAGGCTCAGTACCAGCCTGGAAGCTAGTAGCAACATAGCTGCTAGGAACACCCTGGCTCTTGGTAAGGTACGTAAGGAAAGGAAGAAGATCGCCCTCAAAGTTGCCCTGGTTGTTGGTAGCGACGAAAGAGTAAACAGTAGTATCGCCATTAGGTCCCCGGAAGAGCTTCCACTGCGCACCGTTGATAGTCAGCGTCGCAAGGGGCGTAGAGCCAGAGTCAGAGATAGGTCCAGCACCGCCGTAGGCACCAACCCAGATCATGATCTCGTACTTGTTAGCAGCGCCAACGGAGGGAGCAAGCCACAGATCGTAGGAGACATCGGAGACCATGTTGGTTCCGCTGTAGCTCCATGTCCACTTTGTAGGAATGGACTTGATGGCCGAAACCTTTTTGTTGATGTTCTCAAGGGCGACGTTGGAGTAGCTCTTGACGTGGATGTTTCCACCGGCCCAGCTCCATTTGGTAGACCACGAGAAGGACTTGTTGTTGACGGAGTTGAAAGTAGTGCATTGAGAACCAGAGGTAGCTTGGCCACTGCCCCAGTTGTTGTGGTAAACGGTGTATCCTTCAGTTTGAAGAGACCCGAAAGCATCACACCAGGTGGTAGCTCGTTTATCAAGGGTCTTTGAAGGGGAAGTAGTAGGTGTAGCTGAAGCCACAGCCAAAAGGGCAGAGAAAGCAGTAAAGAACTTCATGGTGAAAGGAATGTAATGTGATATGAAACTGTAGGGCTGAATTGAATGGACTAGAGATGAAACTGGAGAGTAGACAAAGCCTTGGCGCCTTCTTTATAATGTTTCTCCCAAAAGTATCCGTGCTTCGGAGATTGGCTGCGTGTTTGACCTGAAACTCCTAGTCGGACGATATGATCATATCTGGCAAGTTATAGCCCCCTAAGTGCCGACTACCGAACGACCTAGTCAGAAGTTCCACCAATCATGACTCGAGATTAAATTTCCCCAGCAATAGAAGTGAAGCCGCGTATTCTAGAATAACCGTCTCGTATACAAGGATATGAGCGATTGGATCGTAGCTGACTTGAGTTAAGTAAGTTTCGGAGGTTTGGAGCATAGAGGTGAGAATTTCCTCTTTGATCTATATTGGGATGCAAGTGGTAGCGTGATACGGTGTCTCGGGGTCATATCGAGATCTTGACTACTATTACCGCTTTGTTCGTCCGTTTGCCCTCCATCTCTACGGATTTATTGGAGCTTATGTTTATTCTTATTCAAAGATCTGCCAGTCTAAACTGAGCCGAGATATTCTAGCATCTCTCTATCCTTCAAAAAATACCATGCTCAAGGCAAATCCAGTGCCAACCGCAAGTCCTGAACTAAACGGCAATCTCCTATACTTCGTATTAATTTCAACAGAATTACTCTATAAGGCCTAATATCAACATCAAATTTCACTTCCAACTCTAAACAATTCTTCCAAAAACAAAAGGGAGCTTATAGGTGAGCTATACTGACCAGCACCCGTTGTGATTTTCCTGCCCTCACCAATTGTCTTCCCTCTATCGATGACTCTGAATCCATACCGCCACAGGTAGGCAGAGGAGAGGAACGTGAATGATACTCTGTCAAGCTCACAAGGGATGGTGAGCGTTTAGCAAAAACCATGGCTGTTTGTTTCAAATCAAGGGTTTAAAGTTCAACTATAATTATCCGTCTTAGTTTAGGTTTGTAAAATCCTTACATGTAACACTAGTCTATCTCGTATTACATTTATCACTATATGTATCTAGTCTGCTAGACTCTTCTACTAATTCACCTCTTCTTACTTCTCAAGCTCAACAACAACCTTGGAGTTGCTAATTCCCTTCCCCAGGATATCCAAAGCAGAGTTCATCGCCTCAAACCCACCACTAACCCTCTCAATCCTTGTCGGCACGAGCTTGCCACTTGCAATGCCCTTAGCAAAGAACTCATGAAAAGCCCATCTGGTGAAATGCTCATTGCCCTCCTTATACAGCACAGATGACCATGAAGTAAAGTGGCGGACCACACCTTCTGGCAGTGTCTCCGGGCCAAATGGGGGCCTGGTAGCATACACTGTACCACCGCCTTGGGCGGCTAGAACATCGGCGAGTACGCTGACAGTGTCAGGATGAGAGATGGTATCAACGACGATATCATATGGTCCCTCTGCGATGAAAGCCTTGACAAGGGAATTGTGGTCCTGACTGTGGTCGATGACCTTGTCGGCGCCGAGAGTCTCAACAAAGGCCTTGTGCTTGGGCGAAGTGGTGGTGACTACGCTGTAGCCTGCCCGGCGAACATACTGTACAGCCAAGCTACCCAGGTTCGAAGTCCCTCCGTAGATGAGGATCTTCTTGCCAGTAGATGCTACTTCGTTCTCAATGTCTGGTTTGGGTACACCGGCCGTGGCGCTGATCATGCCGACGACAGTAGTCAGGTTCCCATTCATGCTCACAGGAACAGCCAGATCAACGCCCTCTGGGACGAGAATGGTCTTTTCCACCTTGGCCAGTGCATAGGCTTGGTAAGCGGCATATTTATCGCCATCGGTTGGGTTGGCATAAACGGCAACTTTGTCTCCAACCTTGAAGTCAGAGACACCCTCGCCAACAGCGACGACTTCACCACCGAAAGAAGCACCGATTACACAGGGGTACTTGGATTTGAACAGATCGTTCTTGGTGACGCTGACCTCGACTGGGTTGATGGCAATTATTTCGTTTTTGACGAGGATGTCGCCAGGTCCCGGGGTTCGTATATCCAGTGGCCTGACCTCGAGGGGGCCTCGGGCTGCAGGGTTGACGGCTCCACGGTTCTGGGGCATTGTGTTCTGGTTCTGGCGAGATCTTGAAATACTCTTGGTGTGTGATTTCTGAATGACAGGCGACTTGGTAAGTGCTGATTGTTGATATTTGATAGTGCTGTAAGGGGAAGACTGGTAAAGAAGATATGAGAACGGTTCTTTATACTGGTAGTAAACCCGCTTCATCAACAATGCTGCTAGAGTAAAGGTCGGGGTTATCGGATTTCCAAGTCTCGGACTTTTTAGAATAGCTTCTAGCGTGACAAAAGACATAAGAATGATTCTTTATCCTTGTAGTAAACACGCTTCATCAACATTACTGCTAGAGTAAAGCTCGGAGCTATCGGATTTCCAAGTCTCGGAATTTTTAAGAATAGCTTCTAACGTGACAAAAGATATGATATTCGTATACGAGAGTGTAATCATAGCTCTTCAGTCTCTCCCTCGCACTTTTACTTGTTCCGATGTGTGAGGCTCTAACTTGAACGAACCGGTAGCTGCAACTCTAATAGAATAGACGCGTGGGCTCACGTCGTTACCGGCGCATTAGCTAAGCCGCCGTGTGGAGGAGGGAGTTTGTATGAGGGACCAGATGGCTAGCTCGAAGCAGCTCTAGCGTTGGTTCCGTTTGGCGAACACAAATGGAACTAGATGTTACCAACTGGCCTACATGTTGACTTGAACTACATACCAAAATCATATTCTCCCAAGGTGAATAAATGCTGGTGAGTACAGTAAAGAAACAAGGGACCTCTCTTCAGTAACAGCGGTTTATGATACTTTATCTACTATTTCTTTTACAAGCGCGAGCTAAAGATCTCAACAATGACAAAATGCGTATCTTTCAACCGAAACAAAGATATCCACTGACCTCTCAAGAAATGCGATATTAGTCACAGGAGGCAATACCGGATTAGGCCTGAGAGGATCGAGGAGGGGACGCTGAATCATCTGCTGACAGCGACTACTCCTGATGTAAATTCTGGTGCTTTATACTTTCCTGTTGATGTTCAAGGGAAGGGTTCGTCGTTGAGCAGGAATAGCAGCTTCGCGATCAGCTGTGGGAGATGGTGATCATGATGCCTGTAGACGTTGCTATGGGGTTTCAGTTATCTGATATTATTAAAAAATTCTTATATAGAGCTGTTCAACGCATGAATGGGTTTTCAATGATGGGAAATATCCCTGTGCCCTCCCAACAGCAAAAAACAAAGAATCAATCAAACCACTCTTTGCCGGACGTTCTAGCCGAATAGTGCCGTTTTTCGTATTGGCAAGCCACAGATCTATTATGGCCAATGAATATGACGACCCCTCACCGGATCAGATGTCCTTCGTCTAGTCAAAGACAGAATAAGCCGTTATCCGAAATCTATACTTGTTTTGCCAACGGTTGTTTTCAGTGGTTCGGTAGACTGTTGACATGGTGTTGAAGGGGTGTCTTCCACCAAAGCTTGCAACACCAGGTTTGTAGGTGGATATGGGCAGCAAGGCCTGGGACTTTCATCATGAATGAATCCTAAATTATGAGACTAATAATGTCAAAAGCTTCCCAGGCTTCTCAAGTCGCGTTGATCGTTTTGTGATTCAGAATCGAGGTGAGGTGACAGGAGGTCGTTATTCCCAATGCATGGTTCGAATACTCTCATGAGCACAAATGATCCTCCTCCAGGATTCCTAAAAATAACTCCGTTTCCATCCCATGTCTCACATCCTGCATGTGATATGCACGACAGTCACATCCGTCAGATTGAGGCCACCTATCATAACTGCAGAATCTGAATAAGGCTGGCGGCTGAAGATAGCCCGGAGAAAAGAAACTCAGGACCTCGATCCTAAGTGACAAAAAGACTTGGGTAACTTAGCATAAGTTTAGGATACTCTTTGCTGAGTTTAGGATGCCTTTTGTAGAGTTTATTTTAATACCTTATGTTGAAGTTTGATGCTTTCTTGCTCTTTGAAGAGCCTGTCTGTTTTTGACCGGGGGTAACGAAACCATTCGGTTTACTGTCGATCTTGTGAAACGACGAGGATTTGAGGCTGAAGCTGAAGGATTGGGGTCTGCAGCATGGAACAGGCCTAAAGAACGGTGGTGTTCCCTGTTCGGACCCTTTGTCGTTATTCCCACAATGCGTCACCCTCAGCTTTGATCAGGCTATCATCTCGACTCCAGCCAAGATGATCGCCACTCCACCAAGGCTGAGCAGCCTGAACTTCATCCTCTTCATCTTCTCCATCCTCACCTTCATCCCACCAACAACAGCCCTCCGCCGCTCAAACGCCCAATTCCGCCAATTCTTCCCAGCATGGCAACCCCTACTGCAAGACCAACTAAAATACAACTGCTCCTCTGAGATACAAGACTACCTCAACATATCCAGTCCCGCCCTTCGTCCAGGTTACCGCGTAATAGACTGTATCCTCACCACCATGCCAGAATTCAGAAAAGCGGAACTAGCTTCTGCAGCTGTGATTCTTGGCCTCGCACCATCGGTACTTCAACTCTTGAGTGCGTCCTACCTTGATACTGCGATACTAGCGTATCGAAGACCGGGATTAGCGGTGTTGTTGGCGATGTGCAGTTCTGGCGTGAAGCCGCTTACGGCGTCGGATTATGATGACTTTATAACCAAGATGGGTGCCGAGTCTTCTACTACCTTCGCTGTACCGTGCTTTGCTGGAGCAAAGGTAATTGTGTCGGTGGTGGAGTACTTCATCGCCGCTGCATCAGTCGCAAATAATGCATATCTCACATACCAACTCTGCCTCCAAGCAGTATGCACATTCGCCCCAGCCGAAGACTTCCTCCCCGCCATCTGGACCGCTTCAGCACTCGCAATCCACCTCGTTGGATACATCGCCGCACGATTAAAAATCACCACCGACGCAAAAAGCACATGGGAAGATCGAGGAAGGCTGTGGTCTGAATTTACACCAACAGCATGGCAGCCAAAGCTTCACGTCAAAGATAGCAGACGACACACGGGCTGGTTCCTCACTCTCGCTTCAGCGCTATACGTAGGCGATTGTCTTCAAGCACTCTTTGGGACGCTTATCCTGTCGAGTTTGGTGTTTATTAGCGTGAGGGACTCTGCGATCATTGTGATCAGATTAATGGGGAGCGCTCTGTTCGCAAGGCTGATACTGATTTATGAAGTGGCGGGCTTGAAGACCGATGGTGAAGGGTATACTACATCTGAGAGCACAATCTACTTGGAGTCTCTTGAGCAGAATGAGAGAAGCTTGAGAGGATCAAGGGTCTTCTCATAATTATGTGCGCCAAAACATGTCGAGGTAAGGCGGGCAGCGCAAGCATCAGCTGTCGGATTTATCAACTCAAAACAACACTCTTAAATACACATTTCAGGCAGCATACCAACTACACAGCTAAAGGGTGTCTTGCTCTCGTGCAAGTGGTGAAAACAAACACTGAAAAGTCGTCCATTACTTGAACTGTATCAGATGCAAGCTGTCGCCAGACCAAAGACTGTCGCGTAAATTCGAGGGTCGAAGGTAGGGGTGTGGTATTGTCGGCAACATAGATCCTCACGACCCCACAGGGCCAATCTTCATTGCTGACACTACGTTCTGGAGATCACCAACGATAGAACAAGACTTTAATGATATTTTGAGTTAACTCTGGTGATGAAATTGCTAATAGACTCGCTATTGTGATTGATTCGCTCAACTCTCCTTCCATTTAACAAAGCCATGGACATGATCCGCCAACCCTCAAACGAAGGCACGATAAAGAATCGTAACCCAAATACATGCTTGCAGCGATGACCAGTACAAGAAAGCCCAAATGAGTCCAATCCATACCTTGCCCATCATGCGACTGGCCTGGGCGACCTGAAGTACCACGTTGGTATGAGTATTGTTGGACTGCGGAACCGCATTCGGATGATTGTCGTCATCCTGATCTTCAAAGTATCAATGGAGTAGAGTCATAAGGTCTAGCACATCTCTTTCTTTCTGAGAGATATTAGATACTTGGCCGCGTTGTGAACCACTGCTATTCTGGGCCCCATTCGTCTGACTATTGTTGGCCTGCGGAGCACCATGTGAAGAACTTCTGGTGCTGTTCAGAAGTCCACCCATTAGATCTATGTATGGAGGTAATGAACCCGCTGCGGTGCTGCGTGACCTAGGGGTGCCATGCTGAGGGGCGCCTTGCTGAGAGATATTATCTGAAGTGTTGCTGACATTCGTCTGAGTGTTGCTGACCTGCGGAACACCATCTGAAGAACCGCTGGTACTTTCCACATCATTTGAAGGGTTGCAGACATTCGCCTGAGGATCACCATCTGAAGAACTGCTGGTGCTTTCCACGTCATTTGAAAAAATGCTAGTGATTTCCACATCATCTGAAGAACTGCTGGTGCTTTCCACATCATTTGAAGGGCCGCCGGCATTTGTCTGAGTGTCGTTGGCCTGCGGAGCACCATCTGAAGAACTGCTAGTGTCCTGATTTCCACCCATTGGATCTCTGTATTCAGGGAATGGACCCGTTGCGGTGCTGCGTGACCCTGGTGCGCTGCCTGGCATAGGGGTGTCATTCTGAGAGACATCATTTGAAGGGTTGCCGACATTCGTCTGAGTGCCGCTGGCCTGTGGAGCACCTTCTGAAGAACTGCTGGTGCCTGGTCTGCTGCCGGTGTCACGCTGAGGGGGATCTTGTCGAGAGACATCATTTGAAGGGTTGTCGACGTCTGGGCTTCCATCGATAGGAGGGAATGACTCTATATTGCTGCCCGGCTGGGGGCCAAATTGGGGAGCATCTGACTGCTCAGCAGCATCTTGGTTTGGCAACTCGACCTCTTGCGGAGGCTCGCCGCCCTCCTGACCCTCTGGCTGCCTGTTGCCGAGCCTTCGCTCCGAGCTTGGCCTGTCGCTCACGGTTGATCTGCTACGGCTTGACCCGGCACGGCGTCTTCTGAAGCAGTAGGGACAACATAATTGTAGTAAGTACATCATTGTGATGGTATTTCTGTGATGATAAAGAATGTGTTGTTTGTGTAAACTTGTTGATGTGATAATGATGGGTCAAGAAGAGAATGATGTTTGGTTGTTGTTTTGGTTAAGGAGGAGATGGATGATGGTTCTAATGTACTCGTGTCACAGGGAGCGCTGCTCACTCTTGCCTCAAGAGTGAGGTGGAAGCAAATGGGAATCAGAAAAGGAAAGTCGAACTCGACGATGGGAATGGTACGGGTAAAATAGAGAAGGTGTATTCTGGGCTCTTATCTACCTATCCTCAAACAAGGGCAATCGCAGCGGCATCATCGCGGTTTCTGGGTCCTTGGAAACTCAACAGTCAGTATCCAGCAAAGCAGTCGGAGTTCGAGAGCGCTTACTCTTCGTGTCGGATCATGGACCCGCGTGCCCTGGTGTGCACACTCCGCGTTCATGGCCTGTAAAATGTCAGTAACTGTTCCATCTCTCGCTCAAGGCTTCACTGACCTTGCCCTTAAATTATTAAACCCAGCAAGTCTGGGTAGGGCACCTCCAGTTCGGTCGCGGTTTGGGTGGTGGTGGTGGTTGGCGGAGGGGAAGTTTCGTTGTCTTCTTCACGAGCCCCCTTCTTAGGCCTGTGATCCTCTCCGACGACGGTCTCGTCATCACCAATCACAGTCTCGCCGTCGTCGAGGGTTTGGGCACCGTTGTTTTCGTCCTCTGATGTGTCTGGTATGGCGGCGACTTCGTCCTCTCCCACCTTCAGGACTGACCACGGGATCTCGGAGGACATACTGGCCCCCAACCCGTTGGGGGGCACAGCGGCAATGATGCTGAGTTTGCCCCGCGGCATCATTTTATAAACCTCCATGAGGCTTTCCGCATTATCAATCACCGCGGCATACGTTCCTTCAACACCAGGGACTTTGGCGACGACGTTCTCCTGGCGCCCCCCACCAGGAGAATTGTTAACAACTCTCAGACGAGAGGACTTGTCTGTCTTGATGCTCCGAAGGGCTAAACTCTCAACAAGAGTAACTCCTTTGTTTTGAGGCTCGGGGCGGGTTTCTTGGTTGGTGTCGGCAGCGCGCTTGAGGGCGGCGAATCCGGGGATCCGGGGGTGAGGCATCGTGAAGACTGGAAAAGGGATTGATGGGGCTGAAGAAGTTTTGATGATGCCGTTTACTCTGTATTCGAAATCTGCAAGTGTTGAGTGTGTGCAAAGGAGGAAAAGGGATGTTGTGCGGTGATGGAATTGAAGTAGGGGAACTCGCCCTATTGTTCAGGAGCTCGGTGAATCTCCCACAGAAACCCTGTGCTAGAGCTCGCAACTGGCACGCAGCCGCCCAGCAAATCTCTACAGCAACAATAGAAAGCGTGAAATACGATTCATTACGCCTGGTCAAGCTGTGTAGACGAGAACAATGAACTCTCAATAAAAACAGTTCCTTTCTGTCACTTCAGCTCCATGGGCTGTTCTCGTGAACAGATACCAAGCTCGTGAGCCCAAAGATCCTTGGAAAAGGACAAGCCCTTAAAGATGCTACCTGTACTTCGTCCATCATGTTACCCGGCCTCGCAGCGAAATCACTACACTTCATCTCGAATCACAAGGTCGCATGCATCTCTCCATCTTTGGAGACGCCCGTCTAACGTTCACATCCAGTTCGTGCTTCACCATCTACCGCATCTTGGTCTTGGGAATGACCTTAGGTTTGAGAGTGACCTTGACAATAACTGCACGATCCACAACGAAACTTGAGGATGATCAAAGACACTAAAGTTATATTACGGTATTCTCTGTTCTACAGCTTCTGGTGATCAAAGAATACCCCATTCTCCTCTCTGAGCCTGGTGGTTCAAAGTCTAGTTTGCCAAAACTCATCGCTATTCTTCGTATCCCCACGTGGCTGCATCGCCCGAAACTTTTCCATTTCTAATTCGAATTCGTCCCATACACCATCAGGAATCCAAGTCCAGTTACAAACAGTGGTCCCTCCGTCTCCCAAGCGCTTCAAATGCGTATAAACACCATACACCTTCTTTTCTTGACTGAAGAGGTAGTTCCAATCGATCACTGCAAGATTTAGATTGGGTTGGAAAGGTTTCTTGGTCATAAAGTCGTACAGCTTGGGCAGCTCTCCCTCTTTCAATTTCTTTCTGGGCTTGGATGCAAAAGCCACTTGGTGTGAATATGCGCGCAGCAGGTCTCGGGATATCTCTTTGTAGTTTTCGTCATTCACAGATTCCTGAAAGGTGTCCAATTCCTTCACTTCCATTTCGTTCGCGCGTAAGATTCTGTCGATAGTCCGACTGAATTCTGACAACCATGTGGATACAGCGGTGAGAACCCGAATGCTACCATCAGCCAAAGGGGTAGTGACACGAGGGTACGGTACGTCGTCGTCATCGGCATCAATCATGCCCGCTAGGCCTACGGTTGCCCATAGAGTGCTGCGACGTACCCACTCGCCGGCGTCGCATACCTGGGAGCATTCGATTAAGCATTCTTCTATTTCTAACTTAGTTGCCGAGTCAAGTTTCTGGATATGGAGCAGTTCCAGAGGTTCATTTGCTGCTGCTAACATCGGGGCAAGGTGTACCTTTAGCATGACGATCAAGGAGCTTGTATCAATGCTGAGGAAATGAGCGACACGCGAGTCGTAATTGACCTGTGGCAAAATAGCATAGAGTACGTCGGCGTTCTTTGATCTTGGTGGTAATTTGGGAAATTCGGGTATGTCTTCCGCACTTAGCGTAAGTCCTGAGAAGAGAAACCGATCACGAACATGATCGAAAACATCATCTTTCTCTCGAACAACTTTCAACAAGTCCCAAATGGTCTGAGGCCAGTCCATATAATCTAGGAGGGCAGCCATGAGCCCTTCGGCGTGTTCATTTCGGATTTTCAATCGTCGTTCTTTCGCGCGATGCTTGGTGAAGTGATCAAGGCACAGAACATCGGGGGGATGATAACTCTGAACCCGTAAACGCCAAGACAACTGCTGAAGTTCTTCCGACTCTGAGATCCACAGAAATGTATGCAGTAGCTGACGAGAGCGGCGATCGAAGATGAGTCGAGGGACCGTAGGACTCGCAAAAATGCTGACAGTGTAGTAGGAGGGCAAGCGTTCTGCTATTCTGAAGTCTGCGTTCATATGAAGCATATGTAGCTTGACTCCGGGCTCTTTCAAAGCTGCTGGAATGGAAGCATAGTTCCCCTTTGAGGTGGATGCTGTGATCCAAGGATCCCATTGTGATGGCTCAGTGTTCCGTTCATCCTGGTCCTCAGCATCATGCATTGCGTCCCGAAAACGCAGGCATAGACTCCCAGTGTCATTAGACACTGTACCATACTTAAGCAGATCCGAGGGTATATTGTTGAGAACTACAGGGTTTGCTGGCAGGGGTTCAAATTTTGAAAGCAAGAATTCGGAAATACTCCCGTAGGCGCCAACGACGCCAACGTATTTATGAAACAGCTGTCTCGTGACTGGGTGGATTGATTCCCACGATACAGTTGCCACCTTTAGATGCACGGCACGCTGGTATGTTGCTTTTTGCAGGGCGAATGTCGTGATGGCAGCCAATGCTAGGGCATAATCCGCCGAATAGTCAGGGTCAGCCTCAATGAGAAAGATTATTCGGTCTGACTTGTCGGGCATTGACTCCTATTTCTTTTCCCGGTAGCCGATCCTGAGATATTCTAATGTTTCGCGGTATGTCTGAACCTTCAGCTGAGGTTGATGTTGGCCTTTCTCGAGTTCATGGTCCGGTGACCAAGACCCTTGACCTTGGACCACTGCATTCCTCTTGAAGCCGGGAAGAACCTGAACAATAATGGTACGGCGATGGTCAAGAATTCGACGCGAGTCGAGGATTTGCCTTGGTAGTTCGATTGCCTTGGCTGAACCTGGAGGCCCCTCGATATGAGCAAAGGTCATGCGTTGGTTTGGGTCGTCGTCAATGATCCATGTGGTAAGGTCTTCAAGCCGCAAAAAGACTTTCATGATTGTGATAAGAGGGTAGAAAATAGATGTGTTTGGGTAGAATGTGATGGGGATTATTGATGCGGTTAATGTAAGATGGATGGATGGATGATGATGTTTGATGGAAGTTTTCTCATGAGCTCAGTGTTGGAAAGCTAGACGTCTACCTTACCCTGGCGAGGAAGGAAGATGCAGACGGTTTAGGCGCTGCCTCAAGGAAAGAACTTCCATACTACGAGATGTGGATTGTAAGGTAGGTACTGCCCCCGGTCAAGTACCTAATACCAAGAACCATTCAGAATTGAACAGAGACGGGAGTCACAGTCCATTTGTTCATCTGCACTCATTTTGGTTACTTTGCTTGATGTTTCTGGGGTCGGCAATAGCCTCAAATTCCAAATCACCTCAACCCTAGCTGTACCGCCACCAAGCACAGACGTGCAATTGGCGTGGCTCTTCTTTGAAACATATCTTGTTACTTTTTTCAGGGCCTTTCTACTACAAGTAAAGCTCCCGCGGACGAGTGACGTTGAATAGGATTGAGTTAGTAGGTTGGATGCACTGCCACCACCAATTATGGAACCAACTCGTTGGCGAGGCCGCGCGGCCATCTTAGCCCTCACCAACATTTAAACTTCGAACCCTCCCGCGAAACCGTTGCGAGTGAGATTTCGAAGGCCTTTGGTTCGTTGGTCTGTCCAATTCCATGCAGCCTGATTCACTCCATGGCTGCTACAATAACGACGAACAGTCGTGCGACTGCCTGTTCTGTTGTTGGCCTTGACTTACACGAACAAACCTCTCTCTTCAACCCAACCGCACAACGCAACAACTGCACAAAGCCCTCCCATATTCAACCCTTCACAACAAAACAAGGCCAAGAACCTTTCAACCTTGCCCGGATAACAACCCGAAAGCCACACCTTGAGACGATTAAGCTTATTTGAACCAAGCGAGTCCCCTAGCGAGTCCACCAATCATGCACCAAAACCTCACCCACGGAGTCTTGACCCCCTTGTCAACGCATGAGATGACGATCGTTACGGTGGCTTACAGGGGTTAGCACCCACTTTCCGGTCCCTGGCAGGGCTTGAAGCTACGGTGATTGTCACCCGCGTGTGCCGATTGGTATGCTCCCACGACGTCATGAATTTGATGCTTGCAAGTGCGGCTCATTCAAGACCACATCACCGACTTTTCTATTTGGCTTCTTTCTTCTTTAATTGTATTTTTCTCTCTTCACTTCTTAGGTATCTCTTGTTTGACCAAGAGAGACTTTGTCATTAAGGATTTCCAGGTTGGCCCCCATCGTGGCAGGAACGCGGTCACGTGCCCACTTCCCGTTCTTCTGGATGTCCTTTTCCTGCTTGACTGCGTCCTCTGTTTGACCTCTCTTTTTCAACACATTTTTCCCCCTCCTTGGTCTTCTTGCCGGCCTTCTTCACCTTGGATCTGCTACACCGATTCTCGCCAAGCTTTCACCTCCGCACATAGCGCACCAGGCAACCCCCTTTTAGTTCACTTGCAGCTCGGCCCCTACCAACCTCGACATTCTGCGGACACCACACACCAATCCAACCACCACCAACAGCAAATCGCAGCAAACTACAGCAAATTCTGCCTCATCCCACTCGGCCGAGAGATTATCAATCCTTCTATATCTAATCTCATTTCCAAACCTCCACAACCTTGCAGTTCTATGGGTCAATATGACGCCGGTGTGGATCAACAACTGGATCCCGGTTCTCTCGGCTTGGGAGGACTCCAATATCAGTGGCCGACAAGAGAACTTCTCTGAAAGGGGTTTCTCCTGCGAGGCAAGTCTCAGTTAAGGTATCTCAAACGAGAGGAATCTTGAGAAGTTTATTCTGGCCTCCCTCGACTGGGAAAAAACTGCTCAATCGGTCCCCTGGGTTTATGATATCTTACCAAAGTCCAGTCAAGGTTCTGTGATTTGTTACCTCCCTAAACAAGCCGTTCACAGTGATGAGGCCTACAATTGGAGAAAGAAGGTGCTGTTGCTTTGACGTTTATTTGTGTGGCTAATTGTTGCTTCTGCCTCGTGTTCGCCTCAACACACCAAGATGCTGAGAATCCTTCCTCCAACGACCTTCGAGAGACGCCCTCCAACTTGCGCGGCTAACCCATGTTCCCCGCCTTCTTGGACTCTTTCGCCCTTGCAAGCTTATATCTCCACCTGGCGGCCTCCCATCTGAGCGACTAGAGACAGCCCTACTTATACCCGACCATCTCACGCCCAGAGTTCGCCATGCCAGACAAGATTTCAACTTCAATCGCCAAGATTCACAGCCTCCCCCGGATTTGATCGATACCCTTGGTATCACTCTTCTCGACAATGGCAACCTGAACCCAATTCTAACCTATCCCAACTCCAAAGCTCGGTGTCTGTCGTATCTCGCCAGCGACTTATATCGTTAATCATGTATCGAAGCTCTTCCAATGCGAGTATTCGTTGTCAACGTCTGCTCGATGGCAGCATTGCTTCCATTGCTTCTGTTTTCGGTTCTGGTCCTGGATTGAGCACCATTGACATCAACCTGGTGCATCCCCCTGGACATTGAGGCTGGTGTCGAGAAGTTTGTTAGCCTGTGCGTGTGTCGGGTAGTGCCTGGCCATACGTGCAACGAGGCAAAGGCAAAGCTACCTTTTATGGTGTTGTTCAGTCAACTCAACGCCTTCAAAAACTCCGTTCTCCTTCCGCTTCTTGGTATCTCTTTTTACGAATTCGCTGCCAGACTCCTCAACCATATTCCCTCGATGGACTGTGCTGTCAGATATGTACGTTGGTATGGATACTTGTTGTGCCGTATTCTAGCTGTATCCGCTCTTCTGGCTTCATGGAGATGTCGAACTTATTCGACTAGGGGTTGTACGTGACGACGCTGGCGAACTCTGCCCCAGTATTGACGGGCTCGGTACACGAAGGCTATCGGCATTTGAATGCGTGCGGTGGTGCTTATTCTTGTCAGGTTCTTGATGTACGCTCGCTGTCGCAAGAACTGAGAGTTTATCGAGGGGATTGGGGTCTGGCCTACCCTGACCGAGGACGAGAGCTGGCAACGCTGGCAGAATGGGTGGTTGAGGTCGAGGTTGTAACAGCGGTTGACGCTGCTCTACTGGTAAAGGAAGTGTTGGCCCACTGGGAAGACCAGCTTTTCGAGCGTCTCTCTTGATCCCTACGACGGCGTCCACCACATCTCGAGTACTCGTCTTCTCTGGTGCGATATGGGGAGGCGGTAACGTTGACCTCGGAGGTTCTGCTGAGTGTCCTCTGGACAGAGGTTGAAGAGGGATCTTGGGTGCTGCGGCGAGAAGTGGTTGGCCAGATGTTGACTGCGAAATTGTTGCCTTTGCAGCTTCTGAAGCGGGTTGGTCTGGAAAGCTCTGCAAGAACTTTTCAACATCCTCATTAGTGATACCGTGGTACCCTAGCAGGATTTTTAGGCGTGAGTTTTCGACAGCAACACTGCGAGCTGCTTGTTGCATCTCCAAGGTCGCTTCAACACCTCGGCGCTCATAGTCTTGAAGCTTCTTCTGCAGACCTTCGACATACTCCTTGTGTCGTGCACGGGACCGTCGTTGGTTGTCACGAATTCGGACAGCTGATGGGTTGGTTGAGCCCTCCTTCTGCAGGGGAATGTGTCAGACAAAGTACATTGCAAAACGGGACGAAACTGGCTGGCGACAATCACCAGCAAGATGAGGATCAGAACTCACCTTTCCTCCTGTCATATTGGCAAATACAGTTCATCTGGATGCCGATCCAAAGTCTAAGCTACGTCAATGATGGCGGCGAAAGCCAGCCCATATGAGACTTGAGCTCTTCTTGATGTAGGTACCGTTTGGCTCGCCAAGCAGGACGCGCGTTGATGGCCAAGCACTGACTTCTTGGCGAAAGATCCATGTCCTGACGGTGCAGATCCAGCCGATGTCAAGGAACGCTAGCGCCAGTCATGTTTAAACATATTGAACCATGGCAACCCTATCACGACTTCGTGCATTGCATTGCTCAATCGGACCTGTTGACTTTATTGGTCTTTTTTCGAGAGGAGCTCCAAAGCTTAACACATCCAGAGTTCCGTGAAGCTCTCTACAATAATTACAGCATTTCTCAGCGACCCGAGCATCTCACGCAAAGACTCAAATTACAATCTGCCTGTGAAACGTTGCTTACAGGCAGAAGCTGGTGGATACACTTGTCGAGTTTTCCGCCCTAACCTCCCTTGACTGAATAAGACCCGAGTGTTACAGGGAGCTACAGGGAGCTCTGTCTCTGATTGCGGGATGCCCAGAGGACTAGGCGCCCCATAATTTTCAACGCATTGCTGGGCTCGCAGCTGCTGCGCCACGGTCTTTCGGTCCAGCCGACCGCCAAGGAAGCCTCTCGGCTCCTCATAGCCGATTAAGCTGCGATGTTGACGATTTAAGGTGATGAAGGGCAAGCTTGAGACCAATCTCCTTGGAGGAGAGACCACTGTTGCAGGGTCGGTGAGCTCAGGGACAGAATGTCGATTGATGAGTCTAGGCCCTGCAAGGTTTGCCAAGACCAGGTCTGAACTCCTTGGGCGTAGGAGCTGTCACTCAAGGATTCCCCTTCGTCGGAATGATGTCTGTTGGGTTTACGAGCTGACCAAACGATGACATGGTGTTCTTGGCCATGCTGAACCGAGGCTGAATATGCAACATCATCATCAGCCTGGCCAAGGTATTCCCTACATCATACAAAAAGGCCGTAGGAGTTTCCGCACTTGATAGACAAGACAAGCGGAGCCCACTGTCAGAGTGTCAAGGTCAAGAGTCGAGACCTCAGCAGCCAAGACTTGGCTCCAATCGATCAAGACTGTTCAACAGCTACAACTTGCACAAAGTGGCTGTGTACGTGCCGACTTTCCCATATGCCCCGCGGTCCCGCTTGGCAAGTCTCATGAGATAGATATTACCGCCGGCCAAGTACGAGCGTTGTATTATCAGCGATCCAAGATGATTCCACTCCACGGAAATTGCTCCCTATCAACAGCAGCCACCCCGGCACTCTCTGACTGAAATGGCGTGCGCTAAATCCGAGCTTCGTCTTACAGCCAACATCCTTTTTCTGCTAGCTCCCCACACTCCCAGACTCAGCCGGCAGTGGGGTTTAGAGCGGCTAGTATACGAAGGTCTAAAAGGCACAGGAACACTTGAATGTCATTCGTGACTTCGTACACAAGGTTTGTCAATCTGGATAAATTGTGCCGTGCAAAGCTTTACTCTTTTCAGTATGTGATTTGCGCAAGTCCCGATCAACCACGTGGAAATACAATCAGCCCACTGGATCAATATGAGCAAATTTCGGTCTTTTACGAGTTACAAGGTACTTGTCGAGTGACTGACTGACTGTGAGTATTCATTCATTCGGGTCATTGTTATTTCCGATAAACGGCGTTTCTTGGCATATGCTCGTTCATGTTCTTGATTTGGGTAGTATTGTACAAAGTTCTATTTCCTGTTTTGTTTCAGGATTTTTGGGGGTATCATTATTACGCTTGAAAGAATTTCCATCCCATCTCCATATCTGCCAAGTCAGGTCTATGTCACTGATCTGGACCATGTCTTGGCAATCATCCTGTGCAATCTCCTTTCCACCCATCGTGACTCGCTCTTTTTCCTGCATCGCAGTCTCCTTCATCCTTATCGTAGCTGCCTGTCATTCGTCATAGCTTACTTGAAAAGTCGCTTTCCTGTACGGGTTGAAAATCGCTCGACTCCATCGCCCTGCTGGGCATGCCAGAGTTGTTGCACGCCTACACCACGGCTCTCCCCAGATAGTCTGTAGCGGCGCCAGGCCTCGCGTAGATGATCAGGTCGGAGGGGCCCGCGCTTGAGATCAATCTCTTCCTCTGCTGCGGCAGGGTCGTCGTTTGTCGAGGGTGGAGGAGTAGGTAGTTCGCTTTGCTTCTCTCCTGCGTGGATCCATTCTCCCTGTACATTGCGAGCGGCTTCGATGATCTCACCAGCGAAGAGCTTGGCCACTGCTTTGACCGCTGTGCTAACGTTCTGCGGAACCGATTGAGAAACCGTAGCGTTGACGACCTGTAAATGTCAGTATCAAAACTTGAGCCCGCGTAGACATGACATACTCGTTTGACGACACTATCAGCCAATTTAGCTGCACGCCAGAGCTCGTATCGGTTATACTGCTGAGAATCAAAAGCCTCAACAAGCATAGCTCTCAGTCGAATCTCCTCCTGCTTCTGCTCCTGCGTCCTCGCAACGACATCCTCCAGCGCCATCTCAGCCTTTTCATCATCCTCATCGTCATCCTCCTTCTCCCCCCCCTGTCCGCTCACAGCAGTAGGCGCCCGTCCTCCAACAAGACTAGGCGTCTGTTCACGAGCATCATCTGCCTTGGCGTTCTTCGCCTTGCGGCCGCGTTTCTTCTTCGGTGCGCCGCTGGCTGTGGTGCTGACTGCGCTGCCGCTCACATGGGACTGAGCATCCACGGAGGGAGAGCGTGGGAATGGAGATCGTGCTTCAGGAGGGAAGGACGTTTGGCGGAGAGGATGGGCGGCGGAGCTGGTTGAGACGGAGGTTTGGGAGGGCTTGCGGCGCTTGTGAGGAGGCGCAGAGCCGTCAAGGGTTGATGGACGCTTCTTGTTGGGAATCTGAGCGGGTGATGGGTAGGGTGGTGACATTCCCGACGGAGAGGTTGCGTACGGCGGAGAAGCCATCGTGATTGATCTCGAGATGTGAAAGGGAGAGGTTCGAAATGAAAGGCGCAGTGACTAAGCAATGCGATACAGCAACGCGAGGTATTCCGAGAAGGCGTTCTACTAGAAAGATACGTATTCTTCGATATCGGCGTTTTTCGCAAAGTCGTTCACAAGATGGCGTCTCTCGTCGTCACGGCTTTCGGAGGATGATCCGGTGCATCAGGCACATAACGCGTCTGCTATTCCGAACGGACGTGATGTCCAGTCACGTGCGTACCCACATGATCGGACCCACGGCGCCAACGACCGTTTCTGCTGCCAACCACTGAGAGAGAGTCTGAGACAAAAGATGCTAGGCCGTTGACGTCAAAGCAGCTGCTGATAAGATAAAGCAGAAAATAATTGCAGCAGAAGCAGAAGCATTCCCCGCGAATCCCGTGGAGCCCCTCTAATTTTTTCGGCGTTTGGATCCGGTCATTGGCTTACATTTTGGCGTGAGAGAGACATTTGGACCCTGACTCAATCGATTCGGTTTCCGTACTTTACTCTTTGGCTTGAGTCTCGTCGTCAATTATCGCCTGTTTTTTTCTCCTCTCTTGACTTATAAAGAATACATAGTACTTATTTCCTCTCTCCCTCCTCTTCCTCTCTCAATTCCCTTTTACTCTTCTTCTTCAGTTTCACATCGCCACCATGCCTACCTCCGAAGACGGAAAGCAGAGATCCCACGACGCCGCAAGCATCTCGGGCTCCTCGTCCAGCAGCGACGACTCCCGCAGGCGCCGTCGCGACCGCAAGGAGAAGAAGAGAAAGAACGGCGACGCTACTGCTGTCGCCGCTGTCAATGGCGCAAAGCCCAGTGCCTTCGCCCAGCGTCGCAATAGCTTGGCCAAAGCTTCACGAGATCCCCGCGATGAACCTCTCCCCCGGAAGCGCCGCGCTGCTGCGACCCAGAGCGTTCCTGAAGAGGATGGTGCTGTGGTCAAGATTAGATCTCCTAGTCCTGTCATTGATTTTGACGGGCTCAGTCGACCCAGTATGTTTTACCCAGAGGTACTGGTAATGGTTACGCTTACTGACGGTATTAGGTCGGGGAACGAGAGAGCGCAGAGAGGAGACGGAGGAGCAGCAGGCTGCGCGATTGGAACGTATGAGCGGTGCTGTGCGCACTATTCTAGAGTGTGTCGGTGAAGATCCCGATCGCGAGGGTCTTCTCAAAACCCCAGAGCGCTACGCAAAGGCCCTGCTCTTCTTGACCAAGGGATACCAGGACAACATTGAAACCATGGTCAACGAAGCTCTTTTCAGAGAGGGACACAGTGAAATGGTCATTGTCAAGGACATTGAGATCTTTGTAAGCTCTTTTCTTCACTCAATTGCAAAAATACAGCTAACAATTCCCCAGTCTCTGTGCGAGCATCATCTCGTACCATTCACCGGCAAGGTTTGCGCTCCTCCTCCGAAATCGCACGAAACAAACAGCTGACTTTTTTTCTTTTTCCCCCCGCAGATGCACATCGGCTACATCCCCAACGAGACCGTCATCGGCCTATCCAAGCTCCCCCGAATCGCAGAGATGTTCGCCCGCCGTCTTCAGATCCAAGAACGTCTCACCAAAGAAGTCGCCCACGCCATCATGGAGATCCTCAAGCCCCAGGGCGTCGCCGTGGTCATGGAGTCAAGCCACTTGTGCATGGTGATGCGCGGTGTCGAAAAGACGACCACCAGCACCATCACGAGCTGTGTCCTTGGCTGCTTCGAGAAGAAGTCCAAGACGCGCAATGAGTTCCTCAACCTTATCGGTATCAACCGATAAAGAGTATATACGGTCGCGAGTTTGGGCCGAAGCAATCTTCAACATGCTTATGATGGAAACGATAAGCCTATGAAGAACATTCATCATGTATAGGAAGGGTGCATCTCATGAGACGTGCACCGAGTACCATCACCATTGATTTATCTGCATTTTTGGCGTTACGGTTCAGGAAAGGTTCTCCTTCAAAGGGCGGTTTTGGGACAAAAGAAAGAAAGAGGCCATGTCTTCAACAAATTCGGTCGGGTCCAAGTTGTCATCATCAAATTTTCTAGGAAAACAGGCGGGTACAGCGTTTATTAGCCATTGTCCCATTAGATGTCCGAGCTCAACGCCCTGGAGAATATATCACAACCATGTTTAGAGTTCTGAATGAAATCATCTCATTAATAACGTAACGTAGCCGCCCATTGTTTATGTAACATAGCCTGGTCTGATAACCAGTACAACCTCATGTGTGTGATGTGGTATTCTCGAATCACCCATCTCAGACGCCCTTGTATGGATCTCGTACAAACAAAATTGGCTCAAGAACAAACACCAAATGGCATAACCGACCCGACCTGACTCCTTTTCCTTCTTGGTATTTTGAAACCGAACGAAAACGCCTTCACCCCTTGTCATCCCATCCCCTGCAAACTCATTCCCCGTCTAGAAGAGCGTCCATCCCATTTCTCTCCTTTTCTAAGGACGCCGTGGTCATGGTGACATCTCCCCCAGCATCGATCTTTTTCTCGTCATCTTCGTCTTGGTTCGTCATCTCCTTGAACATTTGATCCACGTTGCCATCTTCATGCTTGATCATTTCTTCGTCTATCGGATTGGATACGCGTCTCTCAATAGATCCACGTCCAGTTCCCCAAACGTTGGGTCCCCACATGGCCTCGGCTTGTTTTCTACCCAATTCGGTCCTCGCGAGAATCTCCAAAGCTTTGCTCTTCTCAGCGTCGGTCTGAAAGTTGAGACCATCGTCGTGACCTTGAAGGATTCTGTCCTCCAAAGACATTGATGAATAGTCAACAACCAGCTGCGGACCGCCAGCTCCCAGGGGTCCAGCATGCATGCCATTGCCCAGGCTTAGCGAATTAGTTCTTGAATGGCCTGAGGACTGCGATTCACGACGGTCCCCGTGGCTGTTGGGGCTGCCAGCTTCACCGGAACGTGGGTAATATCCCGACCCTCCATACCCGGATCCGATTCCACCCATAGAGTGCGATGCCGCCGCTGCTGCGGCTTCAGCGTTGGCTGCCTTTCGGCGCAGACTGTTCGCCTTTCCTCGGGCGTGCTCCGGCAGGTCGTCAGGATTGTCAACGCCATACTCAACCAACATCTTCTGTAGTTTTGTCGGTCGTGGTTTTCGTGTGCTTCTGGACTGCTCCTGGATCGGCGGAGCCTCGGGGGCCACAGGGCACCATTTATGAAGTTCTTGGCGGAAGAAATTGGTCTCGTATGTGAGCAAGACCTCCGCCCCTTCAATCTTGCGCAGGTAAAATCGTTGCGTCTCTGCCTCAGCTTCCGTAGACAACAGCGGGTTGCAATAGTTGGCAATATGGTTTCGGAAATTCTGTGCGTTATCGATGATTTTGTTGAGAACCTCTTCTTCCTCAGGTTGGAAGGGCAATGATGCCATTTCCTCAGCGAGGGCCAGCAGCTCCTCCAGCTTCGGTCGCGAAGCATCTCGGGGAATCTTCATTCGCCAGTCACAGATCGGGCAAGTATACTTATCGTCCTCTTTGACCTTGCCGCGGGCAATCTTGAGACATTTGTAGTGATACCTAGCGGTGTTAGTAACATGTAAACCATTCTCGTGACAACTTACCATTCGTGGCACATCTCGCACTCAATCATCATTCCCGCCTCTACCCTTCTGCAGATACAAAAGACTTGTCGGGATCGGCTTTCGTCCCATTTGCTGGACCCTTGCTCAGGGCTGACCTCTCTTGAAACTGGCTCCCCGGGCATTCGAGGCGTGTCGTTTTCGATATCGAAGCAATCCATGTTGCGCTCTAGTACATACTCAAGATGACTCTTGAGGATATGCAAAGGGGCGTTGGATTTACCGAAGAGTTTCTTGCCTTTTCGCATCCAATCCTCATGACGCTTGCGTTCGTTTTCGAGTTCGAGAGTTCCATCCGGCTTCGAGTTGAGGTCTTCCAATCTCTTCTGGATCTCTACGACTTCCGAGTACTTGGGCCGGTCGTGCAAATCAGGGAGTCGACACCGGTCCAGCAATGAAACGATCTGGCGCTGGGCTTCCCGTTGTTTGTGAAGGATTTGATCAACTGCGCTCAGAGTCTCCTGCGAAACGGGAAGCACGTTGATCTGCACTTGACGCGATAGTGCTTCGAGCTGTGGGTAGTGGACAAACTCAGCGACAATGAGTTCCTTGGCTTTCTTCTCCCACTGCTGTCCAGCGTGCATCTGGTCGCGATAGAAGGTCAAATGGTCGTTGTATGTTGGAATGCCAAGTTTGCATCCTTCTTCAATAAGATCCTGGACTTCTTGAAGAGTCATGTATACTCCTCGGTTGGCAAAGGCTTTCTCATTCCATTCTGACTGCTCCAGTACCTTCATTAATTGGTCAACCTCGGGAATGTCCACATTAAAGCCGCGCCCTTCTTCGAGGAGTTCCTTGACCGTCTTCTGTGACAAGGTGGAGGTGTTCCTCAAAGCCTGCGCTGCAGTGGTCTGGAATTGTTTGACAGCCTCGGCGCGCTCTTGAAGCTGGAAAATCTCTGGACAGTCAAAACCAATGTGTTCGGCTTCATCGAGAAGTCGATAGATGTTTGACACATTCCGAGATTCTCTCTCTTTCTGGTCCTGCTCAGAGTTGCCGATCGACTTTCGCATGCTTGATTGCCAGGCTTTGTCATTCTTGTGTCGGTTTTGCTGCTTTCTCACAATGAAGTTTGTCGCCTCGCCCACCCAATCATTACATCGATTGACGAAATCCTGAAGCACGGGAAATGAAGGTAGAGGGTAAGGAATGCGCTCGCCTTCGTGAAGGAGCGCACGTAGTGATTTGAGCGACGGCCTCGCCTCTTCTTCAAGTAGCTTATCGTACTTTTCCTCCCATAGCTCGGGAGTTTGTGCTTTCTCCATCACCTTGCGGTAGATCGACTCCATGTCCTCGTCCGCTTTTCTAAAGAAAAGGATGTGTCCTTCGCCTTGGAATCGAGCTTGCTCGGGCAGATCACAGCAAGCGTGATAGCCTGCGTGAAGCAGACAAAGCACCTTGCCCGACTGGAGGCACTTGAACCGCGAGAGATACGAGAAAGCCTTGCAGTAACTACAGCACTGCTCGTCTTCGTCCTGAACATCTTCGTCTTCTATCTTAAGTGTCAAAGAACATGTATCTTCGTTGCCTCCTCCGATTTTACAGTGATGAGGCGCTGTTTCAAGATGCCTTGCGACAAATTGTTCCCTTTGATGCAATTCTCGCTTGTGTATGCGATCGAGGGCAGGTGCCAACCATTTCGCGGTCTGGATGGTCAGGCCTGTCGCAGCACTTTCCGCAGCGGTCCAGAGAAGCTCGTCGTGGGAGAAGCACGGTTGCCTTCGGAAGAGCTGCAATCGCTCAACACCAGCCAGTCCAAAAGGTTCCCAGTCATGTGGTGCAAAGTTGACGGCTTCGTTGAAGTTGAATCCATGGTTGAATCCAGCGTGGTAAGCCTGTGGAAATGTAATGACGAGTTGGCCAGCCCTCTGATCCAGAGCATATACACGAACTCCGGCCTTCTTCAATTGTTCGGGAGTCAAGAGTGTGACAAGCTGGAAGAGTAGATCCGGTTGTGTTTCGAATAGCTCTGGGACGGCTTCCTTCATGGCGTTCTCGAACTTTTCGGCGTCCTCGCCCGGGATACCGTACCAAGTCTTGGTTGCACCAAGGTGCTGGTAGTTGGCAGAGTAGGCATAGTGATCCTCGTTGTGCCAGCAGAATGTCGAAAAGATCATACCGACATAGACCCAGGGGACTGTCATGCCAGAGATATCCGATTTGATATGTCTGAACAGACTCTCAGGATGGAACGGAAGAACGTTGAGGTTCCAAGGATCAGTCGCATACGGGTTTTGGGGGTGTCGTTCTGCGGTCGGGAATCCTGAGCCGTGAGTTGTGCAATGGATATCAGCTCCGTACTCAACCTCGACCGTCTCTTCCAGGTCGGCAACCAATCTCCAAAACTCAGTCTCAACATCCTCCTCGGTGACAGGTCGATGACAGTTAAGCTCGTGGTCGAATGGCATCTTCTTCTCAAAGTAACCCTGCTTGAAGTCGTTTGCCTTTTGCTGGAACTGCTTTAGCGAGTAAAGCCCACCCTCCTCGAATCCGAACTGGCCATCTCCAACCAGACATCGTGCGCAGTTCCATTCGTTATCCGGCTTTCGTTTCAGAGGTGGGTCGAGGCATGCTGGGTGGTAGGAATGGTCGCAAGACTCGCAAATCAGTAGAGAACCAGAATCTTCACCATTACCACAAGTTTCGCATTTCTACAAAGTCAGCTTATCTCCGTTTGAGGACGACTTGACTTACCTCGCCTGGCGGTGGTGGCTCTTCTCGCGGAATCCTGGGCACTGAAGGACGGAATGGCGTCATGTGCGATCCAGCCACAGTGGGGACAGCATCTACGACAGAAATGTTAGTCCATGATCATGGAGCCAATGAAAAGCGAGATCGGTCATCGCAGCTAAAATCCCTGCGTATGGTCTCGGAAACGGAAATGCTCTACGTTGCGACAATGTGGATTGACAGCAGGCAAGAGAAATCCAACAGTCATCACTCACCTTTCTTGAGTCGCTTGCTGCGACGGCCGCTCGCCCCTTCAGGATCCTCAATGTCGGTGTCCTTTCTGGCTGATTCAGATGAGCTTTCGCAGCTTAGCTGACGCTTCAATGCTGTTTCTTTTAGACTGGAGGCTCGATTGTCTGGAGTATTCTTTGCTGAAGAGGCAGGACTGTCAAATCGCTTTGGGTCAGGGGTGAAGCATTTTGGCTCACTGGTCACACTGCGATTGACACTTGTGAAGCCAGCATTCGCGGGAGTAAAGCCGCCCGAGTTGACTGGTGTGAATCCACCAGATGTTGGAGCTTGAGAGGGTATGGCATCGGGCATGGGCGTGTCGCCATCCGTTTCCCTCTTCACCCCAATGATGTTGGCCTGGAGTGCGTCGGAAGCATTGCGCGCTGGGGAATCACCTCGGATACTGATAGGTGTGTTGACGTTTGATCGCTTAGCTGGAGTTTGCGCAGGACTCGGGGTCAATGGTCCACCATACTCTTGCTCCAGCTGTTGGTGAACTCCGGGTTTCGCGAGTCTGAGGTACTCCTCGTATGGGCAAAGCCATCGTTGGTAAGAGTTTTTGAGTGAAGTCGAAAGAGAGGACATGATTTTCCCACTATAGCCCAAATCACGGCCGATTTCTGCCCATTTCTTATGCTTGCAAACCTTTTCAAAGCCGCCCCGTGACTCGACCGCTTTCTTTAATCTATAAAGATCAAGCGGTTTCTTGTCCACGTACGGTAAGCGATGCAGATTGGTTCCATGTTGTTTGTGGAATTTTGAGAGGCCATCAAGATATGTAAGGTTGGCACGTGTACCTGCAACATGTGAGCCGAGTGCGATAATGTCAAAATGAGTAACACATACTCCCTTCCACCGAGTTCAACTCTTGTTTTCGAGTTCTAAAGTGGAATTTCTAATTAATTAGCACAAATCACCGACAGCTATCGCACATTGATAGCTTGAACGCGCTGGGAATGCGCCGATTGTCGCACCTCGGTATCAATGGCAAATTCTGGATTCCAAGAATCTGGTGGAATGATCTTGCAGATGCCAAAGTTCTTTGCTTCAGGTGTGATTTTCCGTAGGTATTCGAAAGGATCTTTCCATTCCTCCTCCGTTGGGCGGTACGTCGGTGCTTCTTGTAGACCGTGAGGACGGCTCTGCTTAACGACTGGTTCCCTGACTGCGGTGGGCTGTCCGCGACGCTCGACGGAGGTAAGATCCAGAGGAGCACTCGTGAGTGAGCTGAGAGGTGTCTGTGGATTGATCGGGTGGTATCCATTAGAATTCACCTTGGGTTTCGGTTTCGATGAGGTGCCAGCGGGAGCATTGGGTGAGCTTCGCGTGCTTGCATTCGTGCTGTGGGTGGCTGCAGGAGCCGCGGCGCCTACAGTTGGGACTGACACCATGGTGGGAGCGGACGACGATGCGTTGAGCGGCGACTAATAAAGAGGAGCGGATTGGGGTCGGTCGGGCGTTACGATTACGCGGCATACGTCGACTTCATACTCGGGCAGGCCGTCGTCAATAATTCACCAGCATCGCAGGCCACAAGGTCTCAATCGCGACGAGGGACCGAAGTATCAATGATGACTTGAAAGGCGATGTATATCGAGCTTCGCACCTGGAGTCTAATGTTAGTGGTGAGTTGTACTTGATTGATACCATGGAAGGGAGTACGAGGGAGTATCTCCAACTAACACGGTATATACGCACGAGTAAGTCGATATAAAAAGGCCGGCTGTGCAAAACACACAGAAGTTATCGTGACTTTCGAATCAGGTTCTCAAAGTTGATGTTCCTAGTGGTAATAGCTTGAAATAACCCGTCAGTCACTCTAATAGGGACTGTAGATGATGAATGAAAGAATTAAGAGTGAGGAAGGAGCGGAGGGTGAAGGGTGTGAGTGGGAACGGAAGTTGGGAAGGTGGGAATGGGTCGAGGGAATCCCAGATCTTGGAGGCGCGAGCGAGCGACGAAGGACGGACGGTACCTAGACACACAAAGGGAACCCAGAAGGGACAAGGGACGAGGGTGTGAAGGGAAGGAAGCCCAGGCCAGGGTGCGGCAGGAGGTTCCTGGTAAGTGCACGCCAAAGACAAAAGTGGACTGGACGGGCAGGTAGATACCTCTGTTTAGCACGATTCTGGCGCCAGGCACAAGTACCCGCCGCCTTCTCTGCCACTGACTGTACGGAGGCAGGGCCGGTGGGTTCGGACCAGCAAGTACAAGAATTGCAGTGGATTTTCCGGACACCTACGACTCTAAAATGCCCATCGTATCATTATTCTTGTATTACAGGCCATATCGCGTTCCAACGATGCCTTTTCTTCCCAATCAAGGCTTTGTTGGCTGTTTCAGCGCTCAAAAACGCCGTCCTGATACAGGGCCCCGAAAACTCATGTGGCGGACCCACTAGCGACGACATCCGGCCGGTGCCCCCATTACCGAGAATCACATCGTCAATGTCCACAAAAGTAGCATCCACTGTCAAGAACAAAGAAGATGTCGGTTTGGAAGAAAGGCTCTGTGTCGGCACGCGGTCAATGTAGCGTCTGGGTCTAGTCGAACTCTAACCAACACGTTTGCGACGCAACCGCTAAATTCAGGGAGAATGCCACAGCCTTATGAGGCATATTGGTATCCATTGAGCATCGCCAACTTGTGGCCCGACACATTCAGCATCAATATCACGATCAATGCGAAGGGGACAAGTCTGACAGACGAGAAAATATTTATCTTACGGCCACGTCGTCATGGAGAAGGAGGTATCCGAATGCGGCAGGGCATGGGTGACATTGAAACCAGTCACGCGCTGACTGGCATCATCATATTCCTTGTCCAGTTGTGTGGCTGCCTTTTGTCCCGCTCAATAGCGATGGCATGCCCCTAAAAGTCTGACGGCCACAGAGACAAAAGGCGGGCCCAGAAAAAATCCAATCTGATATCGAACTCTCAATGAACAGGGGTTAGTTAATAATGGACCGCTTACGAGCCAATCACGATGAGATGACGTTCAGCACAAACGCCGGGGTCCTGGTCAGCATCATTGCGTGGGGAACCGGGGCACACGATGTTTTGGGTGAGGCTTCAAACAGACAGGTAGACCTCGGGGAGCGAGAAAATATCAGGCCTGGATATAAGATGTTACAATAAACTCAGCAAAAGGCACCCTAAACTTAGCAGGTCCTTTTCTGAGTTAAGAATCGCATTCTGCTCCAAGGGTGCGGGTGTCTTGCTTCTTGGGTGATGCTTCAAAAAAAAAAAAGAATGACAGCAACACCTTAATTCGAGGGCTTAAACTTTCTCTGCATTACCATCATGACAACGAGCTGTCGAGCTGGAGTCAACAATTGATCAAAAGCATGTTCACATCCGAAACATCAAACATTGACAACAATTTAACGAAATGCAGAGCGGGTATCTTCATATTAACGCCAAAAGCAAAAAACAAGCCATCCTCAAATATCCTCCTCAGCTTCAGCTTCAGCCGCAATCTCCTTCTTCGTCCGCCGCTTCTTCTTGAGTAATTTCGCAACTTCCTTCGGTCCCCTTACACGAAGAGTCAACTCCTTCATCATGTCGCTCCAATTTATCTTGCCGCCACAGCTTGGACATGTGCATGATAACGGAAGCAATATCTCTTTTGGTTCACCTTTGAGGGCGTGCTTTGACCAGCAGTCGAGATGGCCCATTGCTTCGCATCCGTCGTGGGGACACATTGGTTGAAGTCCTTTTCCTGATTCTAACGCTTCGTGGCAGTGGACACAGTTCCCTTCTCGTTCAAACTTCACGACGTTGTGCGCCTTCTCGACGTATGGTTTAATGGGCGCATAATCCAGTGGCAGGGCACGAATACCCCAAGGCTCAACAGATTTGGTCCCGTTTGAACCTTCATCTGGTTCATAGTCCTCCATTATCTTAATACCCTCCCGTGGTGTTGTCTCCTTGGCTTTTAGCCAATTATCCCAGGCTTTCTTGGGCTCTGGGACAAAGAAGTGCAGGGTAAGTGGCCAGCGTGCAAAACTCGACACACCAACGAGCAAATGAAGATTCGATACCACAGATCTCAGACTGTGAATAGGCTTCCGGGACTTCCGTTGTCCTTTTTTCCGAGGGGCCCTTGTCGTTATGCGTTCCTCTGTTGATATATGTGTCGTTAAATGAGGGTTCGTTAAAGCCCATCTATGAAAACTCAGTCAGCCACATACTTCACACATCATGACTTTAACGCACTCAAATTTCAGCGCAGCAATGGAACTTGGGAACCCTGTTATAAGTATCATAACTTCCCATGGTCGTAGTGTGTCTTTTGCAGTGCGTACTGCACCACCTCGGGCCATGCCATTGTGTTGATTTAGACGTCTTGGGGGATGGGGCGTTGAGCCTATGTAGATTGATGCATGACGCTTTGTTGAACGGAGCACGTATACGGCGTAAAGGGCTGGTATAGGTCTTGAGAGCTGTGACATGATTGTTGATGATGGAATTGATGGTGATGTTTACTTGGTGTGAGCGTGAGTTGGAGGGGTGATGGAGTCATGACTAATCAAGTCATGATGCCTTGACCCCTTTCATCACGAGTAATGAGACAAGCCATGATCGCGTGAAATTCCATGAATTATTTTTGAGACTCCGGTCTCGTAGTTTACCATACATACAAATACATCTACAGCAATCCCTGCTTCTGCAAATCCAAGTAAACCTTCTCAGGCATGACATTGCCCTCCCCGTCCTCCATCTGGACCACACTCCCCTCATCAACCTTTGTCCGCTTCTTCTCCTTCTGAATCTTCTCCCACAGCTGCATCGCCTCCTCAATGCGTGTGATATCGCGGAACAACGTCGTATTGGTGATGCCCAGACACTTAAGACCGTAAATATGTCGCGCTTCATTAAAGTGCTTGTCAAAGGCTCGTCGACCCATGTATACAAAGTTTCCGCAGATCTCGCAGGGAAATTCAACACCCAGACCGTGAAGGCGGTACAGCCAGAAGGGGATGGGCTTGCCGTCCCATGCGAGAGGCAGCTTGAGCGGGTTGTAGATTCGCTCCTCGCCGTCTTCATCTTCGCCCTCCCGGTCGTCTTGGGCATCTTGGGGTGTGTCGTCGGCGTTGAAGAGGTTCTCGAGTTCTTGGGCGCGCTCGCGTTCCGTCATGCCTTGCTTGCGCTCGACGTTGACCCTGGTGTCGCTTCGCTCGGTGCTCATGGCGCTGGCTAGGCGCTTGACTCTGTACTCTCGTTCGGCCACCGCGCGCTCTTTTAGTCGTGTCGCCGAGACCGTTCCAGTTGCGCCGTTGGCTGGCAAGTCTTGCTCCTGTCGTTGTTTTCGCTGCTCGGCAGCCTTGATGTGTTTTCGCCCTGTGAGATGGTTCTTGTAGACGTTTTCGTTCTTGAACTCCTTTTCACAATCTTCGCACCATACAGCTTCTGCTGTGCTGGTCTCCTTTGCAGTGGCGTTTGTTGAATGTGAGTCCTTCTCCCAGCCCTGGATCTCATCCTTGTCCCATGCCGTCTCAAACTCTTGGTCAAACGACGCAAGCACCTTGTCGACATTTTCCAGTGGTCGTGTTCGTCGCATAAAACTCTCGAGATACTCCGCTAGCTCTCCGACATACTTGAAGTACTGATCCGTCAATTTGTTGGCCCGTGTGACTCCACCATGTCCAGGTGCAAAGTTGTCAAAGTTCTCAAGGTATTGCAGATATGTGAGTCGTCGGACATTGGGAAGGTTGAGGTAAGCCTCGTGGCAGACGTTGAGATCGAAAAATCGTCCATAAGCTTCCTCTCCAGAAAACAGAGAGTCGACAATAGATGGCATCGGCTCTCCATCCGATTTCTTGATCTGATATCGCTGCTCCGAGTTCTCTGCTTGCTCGTAGGGATATCTCTCGTGGTGTTCACGAACACCTTTGAGCTGCTTGTAGAACTCAGCGAAAGGGTCGCCTGTACCAATCTGCTGAATCTCTTGCGACCGGACGCCGTTTTCGTCTTTGTAGATGTCGAGGAGATTTTTCGATTGAACCTGGATCTGGTCTAATAATTGGGAAATCTCATGATCTCTGTTGAGGCGATCACGGATCTGCAAAGTCAGTGGACGCTTCACCAAGCGTTTCAAGCTACTCACATGTCTGGGCTCATCGCGAATGCGATCAGCGATACCTTGTTCTAGGCGCTCTAGATCCTCATGGATATAGCGCTGCTCTTCGAGAACGAGCATATTTGCGAAACCTGACTGCAAAAGCTCTCGTGGGTATCACAAATTGAAAATATGATGATCTTCAAATGAATGCAGACGATAAAAGTTGAGATGAGCTCGATGCTTAAAAAATTACGGAGCCTGTCGCGAGTTTCAGTGGCGTTCAGGCGCGCAATTCCCTACCGAAGAATATCCGGCGCGCGCTCCATGTTACGTCTTCGCTCTAAAAGTTGCAGACCAAAACTTTGACCCCAGAAAAAGCCCCAACTTCCATCGCGAAAGCGTAATTCTTCACCTTACAAATATCCATCAACAACAGACAAAATCATGGCTGAAAGCGCTGGAGGAATTGATCGAAAGGCCGATGAGAGGATGGAATTTTCCACCTCCAAGGAGGTTACGGTCCATCCTACTTTCGAATCGATGTCGCTGAAGGGTATGTCGTGAGGGTCTGCTTTGTGATGTAGCTAATATTTTGGCAGAGAACTTGCTTCGTGGAATCTACGCTTACGGATACGAGTCGCCTTCTGCCGTTCAGTCTCGAGCAATCGTTCAGGTCTGCAAGGGTCGCGACACTATTGCCCAGGCCCAGTCTGGTACCGGAAAGACAGCTACCTTTTCCATCAGTATGCTGCAGGTCATCGATACCGCGGTGCGCGAGACACAAGCTCTTGTTCTGTCACCGACACGAGAATTGGCTACTCAGATTCAGTCCGTTGTCATGGCTCTGGGCGACTACATGAACGTGCAATGTCACGCCTGTATTGGAGGCACAAACGTTGGAGAGGATATCCGCAAACTCGACTACGGTCAACACATTGTCTCAGGCACCCCAGGCCGTGTGGCCGATATGATTCGACGACGACACTTGCGCACCAGACACATCAAGATGCTGGTCCTCGATGAGGCCGATGAGCTTCTTAACAAGGGATTTCGCGAGCAGATCTACGATGTGTACCGATACCTCCCCCCTGCCACTCAAGTCGTGGTCGTCAGCGCCACCCTCCCATACGATGTTCTCGACATGACGACCAAATTCATGACCGATCCCGTTCGCATTCTCGTCAAGCGTGACGAACTGACCCTCGAAGGTCTCAAGCAGTACTTCATCGCCGTGGAGAAGGAGGACTGGAAATTCGACACGCTATGCGATCTCTACGACACCCTCACCATCACGCAAGCCGTCATCTTCTGCAACACCCGGCGCAAGGTCGACTGGCTCACCGACAAGATGCGCGAGGCGAACTTTACAGTCAGCAGCATGCACGGCGACATGCCCCAGAAGGAACGAGACAGCATCATGCAGGATTTCCGACAGGGTAACAGCCGTGTTCTCATCTCGACTGATGTGTGGGCTCGTGGTATCGACGTTCAGCAGGTCAGTTTAGTTATCAACTACGACCTTCCTAGCAACCGAGAGAACTACATCCACCGCATCGGTCGAAGTGGTCGGTTTGGTCGCAAGGGTGTTGCTATCAACTTTGTTACTACCGAAGATGTGCGCATCCTGAGAGACATTGAGTGTAAGTGTCCTTGACGTCGTCTGGTCTTGGATGAAGCTTACTTTTTAGTGTACTACTCTACCCAGATCGACGAGATGCCCATGAACGTTGCAGACCTCATCGCATAAGCAAAGAGTCAGTAACTCAGTGACATGCACAGTCAATCAGAAACCAAGAAAAAAGAACTCCCGTCGAAGGACGTGGTGAAGAGCGTGGAGGAAGGGGGCCGTGTACTATGCTTAGTAGGTTGTTCATGTCACATTCACATCCTCAGAACACAACTAATCCAACCAGATTCAAAGTGCAGCAGAGAACCAGATTGTCAAAAACAAGAGAAGAAGGTGGGCATCAAAAGGACCCTGAACTTTGGGACAATGTAGTCAAACAGAATAATTCCAAAAAATTGATACAGAACAAATGATCCCGTCTTATCAGTGTCGTCGCCCGAACTTTCCTAATCTGTACAAGCACCATCTTTGACATGTGTGGGCCGAGATGATGATCCTGGTCAATGCCGAAGCCCAATTTTAACGTCCATGCTTTTGCTGTTATCACGATCAAAGATGATGAAGTTTGTTTCTTTTACGTGATGGATTGCTCTTGGGGATGATCGTGAGATCTTCCCCACGGGGTAAAGAGATTGCAACTGTAACATATCGCGAGGTGGTTGTGTATTGAGTGTAGAGAACACTGTATTGCTTGACGTTCATTTTAGCTACAGTACGCATAAGCTCTGTGGACTTGGCTGTAGTTGGTACTCAGCCTCAACAATACACGGCTCTTCGGTCAACTTAGACTTCAGAAGCATATACTAATGCACGAACAATCTGGTCAAAAATATTTCCTAATCCTTACAAAGCTTGACATCGACTTACAAATGCCAATAACTCTCGGCCCGGAAATACGAACTTGTACCTACTTCTCCAACAAGATAACTGTCCTACTGATATCTGCTCGGATCCTCCCGCCACAACTCCTCCAAAGTCTTAGGCGGCCCAGGAATACTCTCCGGCAGAATGATCAAGAATGGCGTCCCATCCTCATCCCTATTCCAAACCCTCTTCTTCTCAGCATTCCTCGCATCAATCCATGCCTGCGCCGCTGCATTATCATACTCGAGATAGACCTCGTCGAACCTGACCTGGGCTTTACCGAATGCATGGTAGGCCCTGGTGAATGCAGGACTCTATCAGTAGGGGTCAGCCAAGGTTCGACATGGGTTTACGATAGTATCGGACCTGTCTCAAGAGCCATTCTACGTAAGGTGTTCCCGGATTGGCTGTGTCGTACTTCTGCTTGGCTTCGTTCTTGGCTTGGTGGGCTGCTTTGGCTGTGTCGAGCCAGTTCTTTCGTGCTTCTTCGTACTGTTCTTTTCCAACCACTGTGTTAGACTCGGTATCAGCCATGGTGTTTAATAAAGGTGTGGATAGCAGATTGATGTGTGTATTGATAGCAAGTGCTTGAGGAAGTAGATCCTGTGGTAGCGAATACGGCTTCATCTTTATAGACACGGCTCTTTGAGCAAAGTTCAATAGACACTTCTTCCCACGACCAATGCTCAATAGTTCACAACGTATACAGTTAGATGAAAGCTTCTGTTCTCAACCGTTTCCTCGAAATGGGAATCTACACAAGCCATTCTAAAGGTATCAGAAAACAAGAAGCTGTGATAAATACCGAGTCTCTAATTTCTGCAGATGACGACCCCTCCCTTTTCTGTCCCCCATTACCCTCTTAGGAATGTTAAAGCGATAGCTGACCTCTCGTAAATTAACAACCAATAACAATCCCCAATCGCTCGTTCTAGATCCAATATCTCCAACTCCCGTCCTTATCAGCTCCCCCTCCAAAACCCATGATAATGCGGCCGTTAGATAAGGTACCAACCGGCCGAGTCACCCGTGCAGTCCCTGGAAGCGATCTATTCTCTAGTTGGAAATCCACCCGGAAACCTACCAAATCGCCTGCACTAAACTGAAAAGGGTGTATACTTTGCACGTTGTTTCTATGCGGAGGTTTGCGAGCGCACGGGCTGGTGTAACATTGGAGTCTGGGGTAAAAGATAAGTGATGGATATATAAGACGGCCATATCCCATATATCACTTCAATATCAATACCAGGGAAATCAATATCATATTTGATAAACATCTTTATATACTTCGGTTTGCTCACTGCCAGAGAATGATCACACCCTTCTACTACACTCATCCGACCATCGACTCAAGCTCTGGCGTACCATGGAGAAAACAACACAAATGAACCAGGCCGAACGCGATGCCCTCGACCTCGCAGCCCTCGGGCACGAGCAGGCACTCTCCCGAAAATTCAGCACCCTGAGCATGCTATCCCTCGCCTTTTGCATTCTCGGAACATGGGCCGTCTGCGCCCAATCCCTCGCAACAGGTATCCAGAACGGCGGACCTGTTACTTGTCTCTGGGGCCTTGTCCTCGTCACACTCTGCAATGTGTGTATCGCCATGTCACTTGGGGAGATGTGCTCTAGTATGCCGTCTGCTCTTGGACAGGCGCTCTGGGTGGGCAAGCTTTGGAAGACTTCGTGGGGAAGGTTTGCGAGTTACTTGACGGCGTTTATCAGCGTTGTTGGATGGTGGTGTCTTTCTGCGTCGCAGATCGCATTCATGGCGGAGTTTGTTCTGTCGATGAAACTCATGTTTGATCCCGAGTGGACGGGTATGAGCAACGGATGGGTTATGTTTCTCGTCTACACTGGGATCAACATCTTGTTTACCTTTGTAAACTACGTCGGCTGCCGATCGGAAAGGTTCCTCCCCTGGTTCAACAACTTTGTCGCTGTTGGCTTCGTCGGCCTCTTCATCGCCTTCTGTCTCGCCCTTCCTATCCTCGTTGGAACGAACTCAAGCCTCGAGTACCAGTCACCAAAATTCGTCTTTGGAACTTGGATCAACGAAACGGGTTGGGCTGATGGTGTTGTATGGTTCCTTGGACTCGTTCAGTCTGCGTATGCCCTCACTGCATACGATTCTGTTCTTCACATGGTTGAGGAAATTCCGGCGCCTCGACGAAACGCCCCGAGAACAATGGTCTTGGCTATTGTTATGGGTGCTATTTCAGGCTTCATCTTCTTGGTTGCTTGCCTCTTCTGCATCCAGGACCTTGCTACGACTTTGGATGCTCCCTCTGGATTCCCCTTCATCGAGGTTGTTCAGAATGTCGTTGGTCTCAAAGGAGGTGCAGTTTTGATCGCTCTCTTCACCTTCAACGGATTCGGTCAGGGTGTGTCGATCCTGACTTCAGCTTCAAGACTGACCTGGAGTTTTGCTCGTGATCGAGGTCTTCCATATGGAGATTACTTCGCCTATGTTGACCCCTATTGGCAAGTCCCTGCACGCTCTCTGATCCTCCAAGGAGCTTTCATCAACATCCTCGGATTCTTGTACTTCTTCTCGAGCACTACTCTCTCGGCTATCTTGAGTGTCAGCACCATTGCTCTGACAATCTCATACGCGATCCCTATCGCTGTCCTGATGGCAGTTGGTCGAGATAAGTTACCTGCGGGAGGAGAGTTTGGTCTTGGAAGATTTGGACCAGCACTCAACATTATTTCCATCATCTACACCGTCATCACGACTGTTTTCTTCTTCTTCCCCGGGTCACCAAACCCAGCCATCGGAGATATGAACTTTGCTATTGTTGTATTTGGAGTCATGTTGGTCATTGGGCTTGGGTTCTGGGTTATCAAGGGCCGAAAGTGTTTCTTGAAGATCGAGGATTTGTCTGATCATGTTCTTTATGGACAGGGAGACGATGAACAGACAAGGACAGAGGAACTCACGGAGAAGAGATGATGTAGATAGCTGACTTTGGAAGGAATACACAATCTCTTGCTTTGTGTCCCGATGATAACATATCCTATTGTTTCCATGTCGGTCTTAGGAAAATTCTTCCATCTCAAGATCCGTTAGTGTCTTCCCTCTCGCAATCGCCGCTCTTTCAGCCCTTTCCGAAATCTCTTCATATTCTTCGCATATAGCCTCCTTCAACTTGTCCCACTGACCATCTGGAACATAAAATTTAAGTCCTCTATACCAGCCAACAAGTTCTTGCCGAAACCCGGCCTCATTCCTCTTGATCAGTATATCGAGGAGTTCTGTTGTAGCCTCTGAGTCTCTGTCTTGTATTGCTTCTTGAATATTCCGAAGAGTTAACATATGACGCTCCAAGTCATGTATCAGTAATTTGAAATAGAATTTGATGAAGGTCTGTTGTTGCTTTTGAGTTGGAAGAGGGTTGGAGGGTGAATGATATTTTCTCAAAGTCCACCTTAAGCTGCCCAGAGGAGTGTTATTCTTCTGGTTGAGGTTTCGAAGCTGTGGGTCGATTTCCTCAAGATCTTGTTCTGCGAGGTAATGGACAATATCAAAGTCCTTAGAAAAAGCTGCTACATGGACAATGCCATTTCGATTTGAATCAATGGCACTGAGTGATGCCCCTGCCCGAACAAGAGCACACAAGACCGGGACATTGCCTTTTTGACATGCCCACAATAATGGCGTTATTCCATTGTGATCTTTCGATTCGATATCTGCCCCATAATCTTGTAGAAGTCTTATTGTATCGTGGATTTCTTGCTGATATTCTTGACTTACCCATGCAAGGTAGTGCATTGGAGTTCTACCATAATTATCGGTCTTTGATGCAGGCGCTCCAGCCTCGAGTAGCAGTCTGGCACAAGCTAGGGACCCTGTTTTGGTAGCAAAATGTAGCGCAGTCATACCTTGGACAGTGCCTTGGCTAATACGCTTCTTGCACTCGCTATACCGCAAAAGTCTCTGCATCATTGTGTCGTTGCCGCATACGGCTACTGCCATGAGGGGGGTACAGCCCACAGGATCTTGCCGGTTGACGTCAGCCTTGGCTGCCATCAGTTGCTCGAGTCCTTCGAAGTTGTTGTTGAGAGCTGCGACATGGATTGGGGCCGCTCCATATTCGTCGAGCTCGTCAATGGCCCAAGGTTGCTCCAGCAATGCGTCTAACACTCCTCCTCCCTCTGCTGCAGCTATGTGAACTTTAGTTGTGCTCACATCATCCCAGTCTTGCACAAAAGACAGGGCTTTGTCGATTGCCATGTCCATTTCAGGTTTAATACCGTCAGTATAATATGACTTGAGTTCATATCCGATTTTCCTAATCAGCATCAGTGGTACAATCGCATGCCTTTCTCTCAATGTGACGAACCTGGAAAGCCCCTGACTTGGCAATATATTTCCCCAAAGTTTGAGAAGAATTTCTACGCATTCTGGACTCTGGTTATGCAGTGCCATCTAGAAATCCCATCAACAAGCTTATCACGCTATTGTACGCCTGCTTTCCTTACCAATAACAAGGGCCACTTACTACTAGTTATATCATCTGGAAAGTATACAACCCCCTCTCTAATACGGGCTTCTAGTAACGACGGGTTTGACATTGCAACCCATAAACTGTCGACTGATTCAAGAATCCTTGATGGACGTAAAGAGAAGCTAATATTGGGTCCTCGGGATGCCTGAAATGATAGGACTCCTGCCCAAAGCCAGCTTGGAAGTCGAAATTCGAACTCAACGCTAGACTTGCACCTGCATCTAGTTCGGCAATCGTGGTCTATTTTATCATATCGAATGAGCCATGAATAAAGAAGAGAGCCTGTCCATGCACCATTGTGGTCTCGTCGTTCTCGGTGACATTGGCATTGGCATTCCGAGCCACATGAACGAGTGCCGAGGGGTTGGATGGATGCCACACTAACAAAGCTCTCCTCTTTGATCACAGTAACGGCATGATCGGTATAATTTGTCAAGGAAGCTTCCGAGCTCTCAGTAAATCTGTTCTCTTCCCTTGCTTCTGGAACAGGCTCGTGGATTGTTGTGCTCTGCGTCCCGGGTTTTAGGCCCATGGTTGAACTTTCTGACTTGGTTTGTGGTCCTTGGAGTAGCTTGGGTAATGTTTGAGAGATATTGTGAGTCTCTTGAGTATAGTAAGTCAATTGTTGTGTAACACGGTGAAAGAGCCTTCCTATATGTCAGTCTAGACAACAAACGACACCCTGAGAACTCACACTTCCTGTCGCACATTTCCCATATCCACCATGGAAGAAACCCTAAACGTGATGGCCATGTGTAGGTTGGACTTTGTAGCCTGAGCTCTTTCTCGAAGCTCTTCGATTTTGCCTGCATCTGATAACCACTTGACCTTATCTGTGTACCTCTTCGGGTCGTGGACTTTGCGAGAGCGTGAGTATTTCTCCACAATCTCATTCAGCTCTTCTAATATCTCTTCAAGCTCTTGTATTGTCAAGGAGACTAGTGGATGTTCTGGAGATCCAAGGAGTCGTTGTGCTGGCATCATCGGGTCTGTTTGTTCTCTGGCTTGCATGATGAAGCAGTCAATCATGAGTATCTACCATCTTTAGCACAAGGTATTCCCAAATTAATTCTTGTAACCTACTTCTTTCCTCAGTTTATTACATTCCCCCTTCATATCAGAGTTTTGGCGTAGAAAGTCGATAGCTTTGAGTGTCCCTTGGACGGCTTGCGCCAGAGCGATAGAGCTTGCAATCGCTCCAAGAATCTCAAGGCCCGACATCACGGAGATTGCGCGCGAATAGCGATGAACACAGTGTAGCTATTTCGTAAATGATGCGTGCAGTTCGAGCCCAAAGTGACTGGGATATGATGGAGGAAGAAATGAGAAGCTGGATGACACTGATCGAATTGGCAGCCTGATGAGGCTGTGCTGATGTGCCTTGGTATTTGGAAAGCGCCACCTAGGTAGGTAAGACAGTGAGGCTGAAAGTAGAAGATAATGAGTGATGGCACTATCGATGGACCATCTTCCTCATCCTAGGTACCTATTCGGCAGAATGTACCTATGGATTTACTCATTGAGTGAATAAAGCTTGACAATACGGCGTCCCGCGAAGCTCATTTTCATACGGTCTTTGTATAGTCCAGAGGTACCTGCGAGTTCCTTGGGTCAATGGCTTAAGAAAAGAGCGTGAACAACACCAGCTGAAGAGCTGCGCATTGGTGTGGGATGTAACCAATTAGACCTGCAGCATTCTGTCTCATACACCACACTCAGAAGCCTAGCGGACACAGCCTACTCAGTGAACTGTAAAAACACACACAAATAGTTTGCTAGTTACGTCTACTCTAGGAACTGAATGTAGCACGGTTAATCCTTTCTCAACCAAGTCTAAGGCGATGAGGTTATTCAGAACCAAAGAACTTACCCGAGACATGTCGTTATAGCAAGCCACTCCAACAGGCTAAAGGATAAGAGAAAATTAAGGGAGCCAACCACGAATCTATGTCTTGGATTACTGCTAGCATCTGTATTTGATCTCTGAATCATTTACTAGCCCTTATAAGCTCAAGGTTATTGGTGCGTGCTAAACAGTCCTCTCTGTCGGTCTCAATTGGCTTAGGCAGGATAACTGTGAGAATATCATGACTGCAAGCATATTGCAGCATCATGTGAACCAGGTCCAGATTCATTCCAAAAAAGACGTCCTCAGTTTCTATTTCTAGGTTCATATAAAGTAACAGTAAGACATTCCCAGTGGAGCCTGGAGTTAAAGGTCATGTCCGCAGATTACACTTATTCCCATGATTGCCCTTCTCTCAATCCCACCTAGACCCTGTCCAATGGACATATCGTCAGGTAACATGACTTATACGCGCGGCAGCACGTTTGATGATCCATGAGCTTAAACGCAACGTCAAACACGGCTCGTTGCAACAACTCGGCAGTTAGCTACAGTCACATATCATTCTATCCGCGACCCATTGCCGACGAAGCAAACGTTACAGCCACAACTTGTGAATGTGAACTTAATTTGAATGCCACAACTGTGTATTCATGCCTTGTAAATATTGTGACGTTGTTATGCTATCTCAGCTGAACTAGTGCAAGGCATGAATAAGGCTGAGAGACCACTGGCACTTATCAGTGCATAAACTCAAAAGGTAGGTGGTTTCAGATATAGACGCCGCTCGAATCCATCTTCTGTTGAGTGTCCCTTGATGAGCACCTCCAAGGAGCTAAGCTGCTCAATCGCTTGTGGCTGCTGATGATACACAGCTAAACATTCATGCGGTTCAGGCACCACGGCTTGAGTATCCTTAGGCTCGCATTCTTTCACCAACTTGGTCATCGAGGCGCAAGCACTGGACAACTCTGGACACTTGCAATGTCTCGTGTTATATCGTTGACGTAACGATCATCCTCGATTCATGTTCATCCAGACTCAATCTCATCGGAACTGTCACCACTCAAAAAAGAACCTCAGTTTCAGCCCAACCTCACCCGGAAACAGACAAGCTTCGATCTATCTCATCACCAGCATGTCATTCCAAGTGCGTTTCAGGCAATCAATCGTCATCCCCCAACCGAGTCAGCTACCGTTTTCTGCTGCTCTCCTGTCGCAAACACCCACCCGCCCAGAAAAAACCTCCGTTAGTCAGGACAAAACCCGTATTCTGAAACCCAAGCGAAAAAGTTTAAATGACGAGAACAGTCTAGGTTACCGGCTCTCTGGTCAACGAAGCGAAGGGGATCTTCGGAGGGAAGGTCTGTTTCTGGCCATGGCTGAAACGGTCCGGGATTGCCCCTGGCGAGTTGTTCTCGAAGAAAAAGTCGTTGGGTCTAGGGATGGGAAGTGGGAGATGGTGCAGATGGGCGTGTGTGTTGGATGATATTCGGATATGGGTTCTTTTTGGGGGGAGGATGCATGGGATGGGTTGAAGGGCATATGATTTTATGCACTTCTGCGGCGTCAAGAGTCCCCAGAGTGTGGTAAAACGTGGTAATGACAGGGGATTTACTGCTGCCTCGTGAACCCTGAAAAAATATGTATTTTTCAGTATCTCTCACTCTTTTCTCTATCATCTCGATGACTTGTTGTCTCTGCCAACCTTCACTTGTTCTCAACCCGGGCACATAGATGGTCCTGGCAGTGGGATAAGGATAAGGATCAGGTCATCACAGCGTGAACTGGAGATCAAAGCGCAAGAGTCATGCAAGACAAAAACCGTCCAGAGTCCGGGGCACGGCACAGACACGGATTTGTATCTAGGACAAGCCTAGCTGAACCTAATACAGAAAGCCCGACGCCACGCACATGGTCAATATCCAGTAAAGGCTGAATGAGAGTTTTACCAGCGAGGAAAGGTTGCCATGTGGGATGGGATGGGAAGAAAAAAGGGCGTTGTTAACGAGAAACTGGAAATGAAATGACGGAACCGAGGGAGCGTTCGGGGAAGATTCCCGGTGGCAGGGGGGTTTGTTTTTATTGGGGAGACATGGGATTTGTGAAAGCTGGTAAATGAGCAGTGATCAAAAACAACGCAAAATGCTACTGAGATATTGGGAATGTACCGTTAATATCGGCCATTGTAATGTAGATATCGGCCAAGTTCGTGGCACCCTTTCGTCCGAATTGAGGCAATCGTAAAAATGGTGCGGAATGGATATGCAAGATTGAGTGCATTACCAAGACCCAATTCATTGGTTTAGCGTGTAATCGCTTAAAGATCTCCTGAATGAGTTAACTTGGGACGTTGGAGAGTTTCTCGGGTCGCTAATATTGCCCGTCGACTGGAATGCTGAATCCTCAAGGCGGCACTTTTCCACATGAGCCATCACATTCGTGAGCCCTTCTCCCGAGCTTCCATTTCCAAAATTCCATCCCCCCTAATCTCGCTGCAACCTTGGCTTCTTTAGACTGCGGTTGACTGGTTCCGCTTCGTTTAGCCAGGAACAGAACCGACTGGGATTCAAAAGAGCAGTCGGAATAACCCCCCGGTGAAGCACCAAATTTGGCTTGGGTCCGCCGGGGGAAGACGATCCGGCCCGATGATATCAAGGGTCAGAGCCATTCTTGGTACCAAGCTTCTGTTTTTTGTCTTGTTATTGCTGTGAGGAAAAGGTTCTTTTGCCTCTCGGGTCGAAGCAGTGGATCCTCATCGATTAGATCGACGATGATGCGAGACTTTGGGGGGTTGTCAAGAGTGAGGAAGCCGTGAGATAGCTGTTGTGTTCATTATTCATGCTTAAACTCTGATATTGTTTAGATAAAGTTGTGCTGTGGAAAGTAACGTCACTAACAAACCATCAAGCTCGTGCGTGCGGGTGAGGCGTGGATTGACGATGCACAACATTAAAAGACATGCTCGCACAGACTCTTAATAGCCCACGCTATTATCATCAGGCGACCAATAGACGCAGGAGTGCATTTCATGGGGGAGAGTCAGCAGAAGCTTGATGGAAAGAAGAAGCCGTTATGAGCATGCAATTCCAATCCAGGGGAGGTCAGAAAACTTGGGACCTTGATCCTAGATGACAAAAATACTTGTGCAAGTTATCCTAATCTTAGGTAAGCCCTCATAAGATTAGTAGGTTTCTCGTAAGGCTTATTTTGTCACCTGTGATCGAAGTGCATAGGTTACCCCTGACTTGTGCTCACTAGTCCCGGGTGATTTACCAGTGTAAATTGTCTCTCCCTTGTCAAGCGTAAGACTACCTTAGCCCCGGTGTTCCTTTTGGGACCAAAGAGGGCAGGCCGACCGCAAGCTATTGGGAAAGCGAATAATGAATGCCCTGCCCTGCTGCCCACACACGCGCGGCGGTTGTCACTGGGCCGTGGTGCGTGGTCAATGCTCTGGTAGATCAGCGAACCGGACAATCTGCACAAAGATCCTGGCTTGCATCTCGAAGACGGGATCGACAAGAGCTAGTGGATCATTGAGAAGGTGTTGCTGGTACTCGAGTCAGCGCAGTGTGGGCGTGAATACTTACATAGGGGATAGTGAGATAGGACGAAGGGAGAGATAGATGCTTGAGAAGAGAGTCTAGAGATATGTAGAAAACGTACCTGGATTTCTACAGGGATCATGCACCGGGGAAGAACAAGGGTTCAAATGTGACAGTGTGATTGTGCCTGGGCGACTTGCATAGAAAATCGCAGGGCTTGACAGTATAGTACAGAAGTGACTTTTGGGTGGGTAGGATTGAGGCTGACTCGGAAATCTAGCAACATTAGCATGCCCAAATAGGATGTTGTGAAAGGGACATAAATTGCTCAATTGATCGAGTCATTATACTATCACCATCGAACTCTGAAGTTGACTTGTTCTGCATCAGAGGATGTTATATCACAATCACATTGCATATGTTCTTCAAAAGGTTCAATAGTTCTCCGGGCCGTGGCTATCTCTGATGCCACGTGCGGTTCCGTCCCTTGCCATGTGCTGTAAGATTGAAGTGGGGGACCGAAAGAAGATGAATATCCGTACAGAGTTGAATGAGGCTTGTACTCTGTAAAGAGTAATAATGGACTCAATTGATGAAGCAAACACAAATTGACATCTCGTTTGCCTCATGTCTCATCTCAGTAACAGAAAGTCGTGTCTATTGGGTAACGTAGTTTCTTCCTCGACATCTTTCGATTCTCAAGATCGAAACACCACTAATTGACTGGTTTGCTTTTTCTTTACTTTTCTTCTCTTTTCTTCTCCAACTTTTCCCTCTTTGCATACCCTTTTCATTCGACCAGTCTCTGCCGCTTGTCAAGTCAGTCATTTCTTTTTCTCGAAGCAAAAAAAGCCACTTTCCTCTTTTCGCTTGACGTCCCGACCGATTGGCGTTGTTTATCGTAAACCGCCAATACAAAGGCACGCTTTAGCCTGGGGATACGGTGCCCGTTACCGAATTGGTTGCCTGCCGCCAGTTGAGAACCTTTCTTTTTTCGTTTTCTTTTTTTCTTTTTTAGCTGCTTCTATCGGTTCATTGTGGAGTTGATCTCGTCTGAGCCCATACGCGCGATTGTCATTCCAGAATGTCTCACTTCACATACAATTCGACTTGATCGTTGACTATTTCTTGTCTCGCTTCGTGCCGATCCTCTTCCCGGGCGGTTATTTCGAGATTTCAATTCCTATGTATAGTGAGTGAGTGATTGATTGTCGAATGTCGATTAATTGTGCTCGGCCTCAACAATTTTCTGTCTTCAAGTCCGCCTTGTTAGTGCTTGATCTTGGACAGTCCGTCACCCACTAACATCGACGTTGTGCAAATGTACCAGGCGCTTAGCAGGCTGTCATGAATCTTTCATGACTCGTTGCGTCCATCTCATTTCCGTCTTGTGGCTCGCCGTCAATCAAGACGAGCCGTCTCCAATAGCTTAGTTAGTCTGCCTACCTAGCTGAGTTTAGCAATTCTAGCAAGGCTGTCACTTAGCATCACACATCCCATCCATTCTGCAGCTGCAGCCAGGGTTCTTCTTTACGGAACACTATCCTCTTCCTCACCTCCATACCTTGAAAGCCAAACCCGAATCAGCCTCGTTCTACAAGATACACCATTGCATCATAAAATGCTTGACCGTGTCGCCAAGAGCATTTTCGCGATTCATAAGGTAATCGACATGAACGGAGCCGCTTCATAACTGTTCCCCAGTTTTGAACCTAGCAAGAACATCAACAACGACCAGGTCCAGAAAGTTGCGGCTCGGCGAACAACCCGCAGAGTTCTTTTTCACGCCGAGAAATCACAGATGCACCAGAAACCAGTTGACTCGTGGGACCCGTTGACCTAAGCAAGCTCAGCAACCGTCGAATTTCACCAGTGCAAAGCCCCAAAACCGCCAGCGAGACCACTAACTGTGGTGCAGTGCTAGGCAGAGCATCCTTCTAAACCATCCCTGCGGATCCCTTGTACCCTGCGCGATCGGCGACGGACTCAGGGGCCCCGAACGACGCTCGGTCACCTCCAACTCGCCCATTGCTTGGGCCGCTGTTGGGTCTAGCTCCAAGCCTTCAAGCCCCCGAATCCCCGCAGAGGAGTCGAGGGTCTCCCACCCCTGACGCCTGTTTTTCTCCCACTCGCTCGACACTGGTAGGGTCCTTGTACCGGTGTGGATACACTTTGACTGCCTCTGCTCATCTGTCCGAGATGCCTGGGCCTCCCCCGGTCAGTCAGTCAGTTCACTTCACTCGACATTTTGGGCTTGTTAGTTCCAGCTGGCTCTGGCTCTGGCCAGAGCTCTGATGCTGTCTGGCTCTTGGGTCTTTGGGTTCCTCAAAAGCGCCGTGCCCCGTCTTCCTACCCCCATCCCCTTCCCTCTTGTCTACCGTTTCTGTTTTTGTCGTTTATAGCTTTTTTCTTTCTTTCTTTTGCTTCTGTAGCAGAAAAGAGACTTGTTAGACGCTGATTCAGGTCCTGTCAGATCTCAATTGCTTGCTCCCTTGCATCAAAGACACGAGGTCAACGCCCGCGCATCCCGCGCTGTAGCCATCGAATCATTTCTCGCTTCGTTCCGATCCTCGACGCACCTACGACCAAGACGCAGACGCACCGCAGACGCTCGTCCCTCTCTCAACCCTCTTCCGTCCGCCTCTTAGTGACTGACTGCGCGCCCACTCCCACTCCAACTCACGGACCCTTCCCCTCCAGTCCAGTCCAGTTCAGTCCATCGCTCTAAGAGGCCCCACCTCCCCGAAGCCTCAGCTTTCTCGTCTGGTCTCTCTATCAGCCCAGAATCAGTTTCTACATACAACAAACTCGAATTTCCTCGATTCTGTACAACAACTGTGTAACCGTTATTTCCGACAAGCCCGTCAAGATGGGCCTCTTTTCTCGTAAAGACAAGACGCCAAAGGGCGACCAGGCCATCAACACCTCCCAATCCAATGTGAGCGTAAACTCGCATTCTTCGAGCTTGAGATCTCCTGCTCCTGGCGCCAACCGCAACCCCCTCAATCGAACTTCAGCTACCAGTACATCCCCCGGTGGCCCAATGTCTCCAGTAAAACTCCCAAAGATCGATCTCCCTCGACCTCCGGACCCTCAGCTCGACCCTGCTGGTTACTTGCGAAGTCTTGGTGCTGTGAGAGAGCGAAGCAAGATTGTCACTGACAAGGCGCTGCGCAATGAGTTGAAGCATTTCGATGTGGATATGGGCAAGTTTCCCGATGTGGTTACTTTTGTTACAGGAATTATCAAGGTGAGTGACAACAAAATTCGCCAATTTTCTAGCTAACAGCTCGCAGCGAGACTATGATGCACCCTTCCTCAGCATTCCCGGCCATGGTAGATACCAACATTTTGCTGTCGGAGGTCGAGATCGCATTGCCCAGCTTCTTTCCACCTGGCCCACCAATGTGGATAACACAGAGCGATGCCGACGTTTGATCGACCTTTTCCTAGTCAGCGTTCTTCTAGATGCGGGCGCTGGCACTTCCTGGCAATACAAGAGTAATGAGAATGGTCGCGTGTACAGAAGATCAGAGGGTATCGCAGTTGCCAGCTTGGAGATGTTCAAGAGTGTGAGTACAGATTTTCTGTCGCATTACAAGATGCTAATATCGGCAGGGATTGTTTTCTGGAAACCCCAACAACAAATTCCAGGTCGACAAGGATGGACTCAAGAACCTCACTGTCGAGAAGCTCGCTGCTGGTCTTCAATCAAAACCTGGCAATGAAATGGCTGGTATTCAGGGTCGCACCGATCTTCTGATCCGCCTTGGAGAAGCTTTAGCCGCTAAGGACGATTTCTGGGGCTTTGAGGGTCGCCCTGGATGCTTAATCGGTATGTAACTTTAACGGTCTCCCGCGATAAAGCTAATCTTTTTTAGACCATCTCCTCGGCCACCCCTCAACACAAGCTTCGTCCATGCTTATCGTTCCCCTGCCCGTCCTGTGGAACGTCCTAATGACTGGTCTCGCTCCCATCTGGCCCGCAAACCGAACCGCCATCAACGGTGTCTCTCTCGGCGACGCTTGGCCCTGCCAGGCTATGCCTCAACCTGGCGCATCTCCCAAGGTTTCCGCTTTCCCCAACAGCTCAAACGCCGCTGCTTGGGAGTCTATTCTTCCCTTCCACAAGCTCACCCAATGGCTCACCTACTCGCTCATGCAACCGATGCAACAACTCCTCAAGATGCACTTTGCCGGAACAGAACTGCTCACTGGTCTGCCCGAGTACCGAAACGGTGGTCTTTTCGTCGATATGGGTGTCTTGAACTTGAGGAAGGATGATGCGGAGAGGGGTCTTCAGAACTACAACGAGTGGGTGCAACGGACAGGCGCCAAGGGTGTCGAGGTGGCACCCATGTTTGAACCCAGTGACGATGTCATCGTTGAGTGGAGAGGTGTCACAGTCGGTTTCCTCGATATGCTGTGCGTCGAGGTCAACAAGGCGCTGAAGCCAGAGCTGGGTGGAAATGAATTGACTTTGGCGCAGTTGCTAGAGGCTGGTAGCTGGAGGGTAAGTTTATTCCACCAACAAGATCCCCCAAAAACCACGAAACAGTACTGACTCATTCCAGGGCGGCCGCGAGATTGCCGAGATCAACAGACCTAATACCAAGGAGCCCCCGATCCTTATCGAGAGCGACGGCACCGTATTCTAAACAAAGGCGCTGTTTATAATCAACATATGCCCTTCTTGGATGTATTAACTGAAATGAAACATTACGGGAGGGGAGGAAATAGAGCGTGAAGCTTCAAAGTTTCTTTTTTAAACTCGCATCCAAAGCATTTATTCATATTAAAACCAGAAGATATGTTTCTTTACTCTTTTTGCCGCATGCAGCAAAAAGGGTGGTGGGTTTTATTTTATTACAAACACAAGCAAGAAGAATTGAAATGGAATGGGCAAAAGGGAGCTGCAGGACGGAAAAGAAATCCTTGGCAGGGGGTTTGCCTAGTTTTATAATTGAGACACAAGTCAAGTCACATCGTTAAAGGCGTTTACCGCTTACTTCATTGAGTTGAAGAATTAATTGGGATAGTTGTTCTATTACATCGATAGATACATGCAGACACTTTTATATCCAGTCATGCAAAAGCCCCCGCGGTATCATGTCGCGCTCCCCGCCAATGCCTATTATACAATGCCTGATCCAGTTGAAACAGTGTACAAGATTTATCCTTATTTTACAGTTATTTGTGATACAGTTGCTCATCGCTTGTACTTCTTCTCAAACTCATCACGCTCCAACTTTCGTCGCATGTTCTCAAGCTTCTGGATCTGCTCCTTTCTCGCCTTCTCAGCTCGCTCCTCGGCAGTACCGCTGTACTGATTCGTCATGTTGCCGACTGAGTCGGAAACGCTCTTCTTCATGTTGTCGAGGTTATCGGTGAGACGCTCACGAATACCTTCGAAACCCTTGGCCTGGGTGACGCGGGGAGGCTTGTAGACGGGCTCCTCGATCTTGGGGATGGGAAGATCAAGAGCGCGACGGACGGACTCGTTGTTAAGGATGGCGGCTGTGACGAAGGTGGCAGCTCCAGTGGAGACCATCATGAGGTTAACGCCAGCGCCGAGGAAGCTTGTAGCGATTAGAGTAACTGCACTCATGACGTAGACCATGTTCTGCATCATGGCCTTTTGCTCAGGGGGTGTGTATTTAGAGTTGAGCTGGATTGATGTTAGATAGAATCTCATATAGAGGTCGGAAATCTTACTTTCAAGGTGCCGACTAGGAGAACGGTACCAGCAATAGGGAGGGCGTAAAAGGGATCGGCAGCCGTAAGGTCGGTGAACCAGGCCCAGCCAGCGTCCTCCATAGAAGGAACTGGGATATGAATCATGCCGTTGATGACTCGGAAGAGACCGAAACTGAAGGGAACCTGGACAAAAGCCCAGAACATATTCTTGACCTCGGTGCCGTATTCCTTTCGGACCATATTACCGATAAACTGTCCCTTCTGAATCATCTCCCGATCCCCTGTCTGATAACCCTTCTTCAATAGCTCCAGACTTTCCTGAGAACGAGGATCCGACTTCATCTTGGCCGTGGCAGCACTGAACTTGACACTGCGAAGTTGAGGGTAGATCATGATGACACGTAATAAGAGGGCTGTTGCGACAATTGAGCCACCCCATCCGAGACCAGTATAGACATGGACGTGCTCGAGAACCCATTGCATGACGGATGTAGGACCCCAGCCGTAATCGAGGCCAATCTCCTTCAGGAAACCAATGTTCTCGGGCATGGTGAGAATGCTAGGGTTGGCGAGGTCGGCAATGCTTTCGAGGTCGAATTCGGAGGGCAGAACGGAAGATGGCTCAGTAGATTGTGTCACATCTGCGAGCTTATCGGCGGCAGAAGTAGGAGCTTCGTTAATGGGTGTAGGGTCGATAGTCTCGGGAGGAGTGGGAGCTTCTGGCGTTGTGACGGCTTCAACAGCGGGCTCTTCTGTCTTCTTTTTTCCATAGATGTTGTAACCCCATAGCGAGAGTTGCCTTGATGAAGCAATGCCTCCCAAAACAACAGGCGCAGCAATGTTCCTGACACCAACTCTTGTCCCAGCCGTAAGAGGCGTACGAGCGCTCTTCATCGCTGTACCGAACTGTCGAGCATCGAATTTTCTACCCAGGGTCCTTGACATCTACAATTGTCAGTGCGATCTTTTAATTGGTCGGAGACAAACGCACAGAAGGACCACATGGCCTCTGGAAAGCGCCCGAAGGCAAAGAGCGCACAATTCCTCGGCTGGGAAGCATTGCGGCGGTGATGAAGTGGGATGGGTCGGACAATAAGTTGCGCGATGTTGCTGGGAATTTTTTGGAGGTTTTCCGGGGCCGGCGGGTAAATGTCGGGTTCGCGATAGTCCGCCGCCGATGATCTCCGAATCACCTTGTCATTAGGCCTTGGCCTGTGACGAGTCGATTGGGAGTTGATTAGAGTTGAGAGATTGAGTCGAGTGGTTGTAATTGACGTCGCTTGCGTTCGAATGAGTGATTTTTACATTTTGAACCACCGGTGCAACGAAACGCCACAATCCATGTTCCTGTCTAATATATAATCTCAAATTATTTAACATGATATGCATTCATCCGTCCTTGCTCTTTTCGTAGATAATTCATAGCGATGAGTGTGTCTTGTGTGTGATGGATAAGAATCCGTAAGGTGAAGGGGTTCCGACAGTTTACTCCAGGCTTGCAAAATCGTCCAGCGAAGGGCGAGGAGCATATGGCTTTTCTCGAAGCTCGATACCAGGTCCGATAGGGTGAACTCTTCTTCGTGAGAGAGGGAAGACCTGTATTTATTAGCAAGGTTTGATAGCTTTGAGCATAACTGCGTAGTATGGCATACCTTTGTACCTCCCCATCCCAGCCTAAAAGCAGCTTCGTGAGCGAAGAGCTCTCCAAATCCAAGCATCATGCCGTTGACAAAGGGTAGTAGGAGGTTGATAGCAGCTCCCCGTATCAAAGACCACACTGTAGGGGGCTTATAGAGGATGACGGGAGAGTTTGACGAAGGAGGTGAAGAGAGATCGTCGCCTGCAGAGTATAGTTCGCTGTCGGAGTGCAATGTGACGCCGGACTCGGCGAGGTGGTTGTGTTCGTCGGACATGGCAGGCTTCGAGATGTGAGCACTCGTTCGGATAACACTATAGGAGGAAATGATTTGAAGCTCGATTGTTGGTCGTTGTCGGCTTGAGCTAGCTGCTGAAGAGGTTGTTGACGATCTCGGCTTCTCGACCGTCGCGCTTGATTCCCCCAGATCCTTACGTAAGGCTGCACCCGGGGACCTGAAGTGGTCAGTGGGTCACACCTTGTGTCATGGGTCCAGTCGAGGAAGGTGGGGTGAAGGAGCCCACCGCCACCAACCCAGACCCAGAGCTTAGGTTCCTTTGCTTAGAGGTGACGAGCAAGCTGCCTGCCTGTTGCTGGAACCTTCATTCATCAACAAACACACTTTGAGATTGACGTGTCTTCTTATCTTGACTCAATCACCTCCAAATTTACCAAGGCTCCTCATAAATCTGCGACTTCTGAAAACTTGATCAACAACATCTCTACTACCCCGCCTTCAATCGTCAACATGGCAGACCACGAAGCCCAGATCGTGGAGTTTGCAGGCCTGAGCGGCGCAAGCCCTGAAGAGGTTCGCATCTTGTGACTCGCGCTGAATACTCCAGCTAACATGCCCAAGGCCAGACAGTATCTTGAAGCCCACAACTGGGATCTCGCTGAGGCCAGTAATGCTTGGTTCCGTGATGCCGAAGATGACAACCGCGACACATCCACAGCTCCCCCTGCCGCTGCCGCTCCTGACAATTACACCGGCCCTCGAACCCTCGATGGTCGACCAGCTCCAGAGGCTGCCCGCAGCAGCCAACCGACCCGCAATCCTGCCGCATCGCAACAGAGGAAGAGGGGGATTGCTACTCTAGGATCTCTCGGTAGCTCATCCCATCAACACGATCATGGCGATGACGATGATGATGACTTCGATGGCGAAGACGATGATGGACGAGGAAACCTCTTTGCCGGTGGTGAGAAGTCTGGATTGGCTGTTCAAGATCCGCACCAGGAGGGCGGTCCCAAGAAGATCATCAGTGACATTCTCGCCAAGGCCCGAGCGTAAGTCAGGGAGCATATGAAGGTGAATTTAGCTGACAGGTTAGCAACGCTCAACGCCCCGAAGCCGAGAACGAGGCTGGCCCTTCTGAACCCAGTCGTTTCCGAGGCACTGGACAGACACTTGGCGGAGACGGTGTCGAGAGTCGCAGTATTCCTGATCCTCTTGGCCCAGCTCGCTCTTCAAACGCCGAACCTCAAGAACGAGTTCTTCACATCTGGCAAGATGGCTTTAGTATCGATGACGGTGACCTTCGCCGATTTGACGATCCCGCGAACCAGGCCGACCTCGCCCTGATCCGAGCTGGTCGCGCACCCCTTCACCTCATGAATGTACAGCATGACCAGCCCATCGATGTCAAGCTTCATCAGCACGACACACCATACCAGCCTCAGCCCAAGAAGTACAGACCTTTCGGTGGTTCTGGTCAGCGACTTGGAGCTGTTGTCCCTGGCGTTGAGGGTTCAAGCTCTTCTCCTGCCCCTGCTGCTTCTTCCGCCGCTCCCTCGTCATCCAATGCTCCCACTGTCGATGATGCTCAGCCCACAATCATGATTCGAATCCAGATGCCCGATGGCACACGTCTACCTGCTCGTTTTAACACTACCCACACTATCGACGATGTCTACGGCTTCGTACAGGGAGCGTCGCCAGACACCCGAACTCGATCGTGGGTTCTTTCCACAACATTCCCCAACAAGGATCATACCGACCGCAGCATGGTTCTTGGCGAGATGCCCGAATTCAAGAAGGGAGGCACCGCCGTTGTCAAGTGGACTTAGAAATGGAAAAATCGGCGTTGAGGTTGATTTACGGACTGGTCAACAAATGCAGATGCTAGCATTGACTTATAGAGGTCATGGATAGAATCACAGATAGCTAAAATGCGAAACGTGCAATGAATTGTAAATGAGCCGTGTATGCATATATGTAATTGATACTCAAAAATATCACCTAGAGTGGTATCTCAACACCTAACGCCAAATAACAAGCCATACGCCGTGATAACTCCGATCTATGTGGTCTTGTCAGTTTAGGCGGCAGCAGTGTTGGGAGCTGGAGTTGCGGGGCCGTCCAGAAATCTGAAGTGCTCAATAGCGATCTGACAATTGAGCATGGCAGCGTTGAACCGAGCTTCTCCAGGTGGGAGAACAACCATGAGATACGTGTTTGTCGTGAACTTGAGAATAAACAGACTAAATCGGTTGCCGGCCTTGTGCTCCATGCGAATGAACTGCTCGGCGTTGCGCGGCGTACCGGTGAAGCGCGAAATACTCTGCTTGAAATGCTTCATGATGTTGGACATGCGCTCTAGTCGATCCTCAGTTGGGTTTCGTTGTCCTTCAGATGATGTCCAGGATGATACGGCAAGGAACGACGTGCGCTCGAACAGTAGCAACTCTTCAGCTTCGATGGCGAGACCCAGGTTTGCGAGATTTCGCTCAATGACGGAAAGATTAGGCACGAGGTCGTGAATAATCGACGCCCACGCTTTATACAAGCTCTGATCCCAGATCGACGTCGCAAACGGCGTGAGCTCAATCGACGACGTAGAAATACCGACTGAATTCGCATACTCAAAGGTCTTTTGTCGCACAACCCGAATGCGCTCGTCGTAAACGGACTCACGTGCCGTAGGGACGACGAGATCCATCTTGTGAATGAGGATATAAATCTTTGCGGCGGGCGAATATTGAAGTAAAGCGGAGAGGATGGACACGTAGGTTGCGAGATCGCGGTCGACGTCGCGGGATTCAATGTCGAAGACGTAAATCAGCACACCGACGTTGGAAAAGACGTGGACGCGCTGTTGCGAGAGATAGTTCTCCATAAAGGCCTCTTGACCACCGCAGTCCCAGAGGTTGAGGGTGAGGTTTCCGAGAAACTTGACGTGCGAAAGATCGATATCGATAGTTGCGCCCCTACATAATCAGCTTAACCCTAAACCCAGGTATGGGGAAGGGACCTACAGTCTTCGTGTGTCGCGGGCAATGTAGTTGCTAAAGATAATACTCCTCATGCTTGACTTGCCGGAGCCGGACTTTCCCATGAGGAGGACCTTTTTCTTCTTGGGCTTCTTGACTTCGCCGAGAAGTTCGGGGGCGGGCTGGGCCTCGGAGAGGGAGGTGTCGATGTAGGAGGCCATGATGTGAGTGAGGTTGGTATTGGTGTTGGTGATGATGGAGGGTTGGAAAGTTGGAGTGGAGGGGACGTGATGAAAGGTAGCTCAGCTTAGCTTAGCTTTTGGCGCTTGGGTCTTTTGGGGTTTAGCGCCCGTCCCCGGATATGGCCAGAGGATGAAACGTCTTGGCTGGTCTTCCAATTGCTGTATTCTTTTTGGTAAGCTGAAGTCTTAATTGTATTCTTACATGAATCTTGAGTAAATTTAGATTTCTTGTATGAATTGAGTTTCTGTGAGGCTTGGCGAGAGCTTCGGAACACTGTCTGCATGGAACGAGCCTATCAAACCTGCTGTGCCTATTCTGTATGAGCCAACATCAGAGATGTTGTAGATGTGCTTAGATAGAGCGCAATTGACAATACTTCATTGATTTAGCACTATAAACTGCAGTTAACGTCTCATTTCAAGGCTCTGTCTCTCGGTCAATGCCACATAAGTAAGTGCTTGGTGAGGCCAGGTGCTGATTGAGGTCAGTGGTTCATTTTTATGTAACACTGAGTGGTTTGATACGACACTGACAACACAGTACCTCGAATAATGGCCGAGATATATAAGATTCAGAGAGAATTTTTTACTGGCCGTATGTACGACCGCATCCTCATTGATCAAGGCAGGGCCACAGAAAAGCCACTTGAAGCACCAAGGCCCTACTGCAACATAATAGCCGGGTGACTTCAACATCTCGTCTGATAGAAAACAACTTCCTACGTCACACTTCTGAGACCATTTGCTGTCAATCTGGTAGGAAATTCATATTGTGTCATTGACGAAGCTATCGAACGGGGACAGCTCATGCCAATACGAGGTACTTACTCCTCGCTACAAGACGAATTGTACCTCATCTATTCCACATAACTCTTCATAAACTGAATTTGAATTAGCTGTTTTAGGCTCTTCTTTAGTTTAATGCACAGTCACCAAATATTACTTTCTTGTTCATCCTTTAACACAGTAAGGATCCGTGGGAGTCATCGAGGTCTTGTTCAGCTGAGATAAATTTAACCACCAGTTCGTCTAACCTCACCACAAATCTTGTGGATGAACTCTTTAGCGCAAGTTCATTCATTATAATACTCTCTGTATGCTCTAGAGTGGTCCTTCTTCTGATATCTGGCATCAACGTGGACTTCCGGTCCAGTCCTCTTGGTTAGAATGATCTGGCACTATAACCCTCTTATAGTTTCACGTACTGTAAGTCAGTATCAACAGAACAGTAACCGTATAATGGCCAAAAGTATCTTATCACATTAAAGTTAAATACCAGTGAATCGTCTTAGTGTTTACCCTTCTTTCGTCATTATACACATGCAGTCCCTTCGCCAAAGTGTTGATCACCCAAGGCATAGGGTAACACTCCGCCAACCAAGCGAAGCCACTGAGCTAACGACACCATCCAATCCCAGACTGTCTAAAAGCCAGGAAGGGAAACAGGAGAATGCGCTAGAACTGTACAAGTATAGCTTGTTTCGACTATCATCTGAACAAAAATCCCAATGTCCAAGAGTAGGATGCAGTATATGGGTATTTATATAAACCAAGTCTAAATGTCACCCTGTAAATGTCCATCATATAACTCCAATATACCCAAAACCCCGCATAACATATAAATCATCGCTCATTCTCCCTGAGAATACGACGGCCTCTCAATTGATGGACTCGCTGAGATCTTATCATTACCTGGACTCACCGACCCCGTGAGTATTGCCCAAACATTCGATTCAGAACTCTTATGGTCAACAATATCACTGCAAAAGTTAGCCTTGATCTTTCCCACTGTGACAAGAACTTACGTCCGGTTATCCTCATCCCCTCCGTAGAGGGCATCGTCGTCCAGATATTTCAGCCGGCCAAGACCAACTGGATCATTACCAAAGCTCACAAACTGAAAGGCGAAAGCGGTGTCGCCAATGCCCTTATCCTCCATTCGCTTGATAATCTTCGTTATACAGGATTCGACGCCTTTCTCTTCACGTGAATCACCGTGCTCCCATTTTCCATCTGTCAAGATAATAACGCTCGTCGGACGTTTGGGATCCACCATGTTAGCACCTGAGAGTATCTGGTTGAGTGAGTGCTTCATATTGCAGAGAGTTTCAGCGTCGTTGCCACTGAGCCATTGCCGCACTGGGTTGATGAACTTGTCCAAAGCGTTTCTCATCAACTCCATCTTGAGAAGAACCCGAGGTCGACGTTCTATCGGAAATTTCTTGTCTGGTGTTGAGGTGAAGCGGATTTCTGGACCAGATTGATCGATCTTCCAGACGAGCCATACCAAAACCTCTAAAACTTTAAGTACCTCGCGCTCCCTATCACGCATCGTCTCAGAATCGTCTATTATAAAGACAAACCGCCGATTTCCCATCCGATTGCGGAACTTTTCGTAGCCCTCCAATGATTCCCTTTTACCATTTTTCTTACGGTGACTGACAACATTGTCGATAGTGAGGTCCCCATACATACCCTGTTCATTTTGTTTCTGTGGAGTGAGTCTGGTAATGTCGACAGATGTCTTGACAGGGCTGGTGGCGTCGGGAATCGAATGGTAATGATTATCTTGAGCAGGAAATAAGATGCCAGGATGCGTTGGAGAACCTAACGTGTTTCCTTGGTTGAACTCCTTGGTAGATACCGCTGACACAGGCGACGATTTGCCTTCCAGCTCAGATATAGCCTTGAAGCCATTGTGGCCCCATTGAGCTGATGTGTGGCGATCGACTGGGGTTCCGTTATTCGAAGCCATCCGAGTATTGATGCCAAGCGGGTCTCGATGGTGTATATCAAGGCGATCCAAGGCCATACCGATCTGGTGCGAAGGTCCTGGATGGGAGGACGGCCGCTGGTGAGGAGATCGATCTGGCTGAAACAACGACTCAGCCATGTTCATGGGTGACTGAGTGAGTATCGGGGTGTTGTGGAAGCCGGGCTGAGGTAAGAGAGGCGTGCTATGATGACCTAAGGGGGGAGCAGGGTGAAAGATTTCCCGGTAAGTTCTCTCAAAGGTTTTCCAGATAAGGATGGGGGATTGTCTTTCTCGATATGGCACAAGCATGCAATGCTCGACGAGACTACAGACATTCCTCGAGAGGAAAATGGGACCTTGTAGCGCATCGAGCGCGGCTGAATGTGATTTCACAACACAAGTAAGCGCTGTGGAACTGTTGTGGAAACATTCGCCAAAGCTGCCATCGGCAAGAAGTGGCCAATGTGTCAGTATCTCCCTTCTGCGATCGCTGGCAGCTTCATCAAGGGCAGCCGTCCCGCCAGCAACCCAGACAATTGCTTCGCTGATGACACAACCAAGAGACCAGACATCGGAGGCTACTGGAACCTGCATAAAACCCTTCTCTTGGTCCCTGTAGAGCCTGGTTGCTTCGGGAGAGCCTTTACAAACTTGTTAGCGTAATCCAATACTCTGAGAAGAGAGTAATTACAATATGTCCTGTTTCCGTCATTATCCTGGAAACTGGATTCATCCTCATCTATTGGTCGATTAGGTGTCGCAGTGTCGAAATTAGCAAGCTTCATTCGGAAGCCATACGAGTACCGCCCATCTTGACCAGGGAATACCAAGATGTTGGCAGGCTTGATATCACGGTGAGCACTGCGACATTAGTAACAATCAAGAAAACTGGGAGTGTCACGTACAACCCTGTTCGTTGATTCCTAGGACCGCCTCCAAGGTTTTGTATCTTGTCGATGGCTTTCGTAAGACCCATCAAGCCATATAAGAAATACCGCCGCTCTTCTTCGGTGACTGGTCTTTCGTTGCGCTTGAACAATTCGAGAAGGCTACCTTCACTCGCATGCTCCAAGATCATGAAACAGCGATTGTTCTGCTCAAATGAACCAAGATATTTAACAATGTAATCGCAAGACTCGATCGCGGCGAATGCGTTGTATTCCTTGATCCATGCGTCTCGCAAAGTTTCTCTCTCTCGTGTGCGGTACTCTTTAAAGACGACAGTACCCTGCTCAAGTTAGTTGGCGCAGGAGATGCGGAGGAGGCAACTTACCGTTGGACTCCATTCGTGATCGAAGCATTCAGGGTACAAGGTCACAACTCTAATAATCGATTTAGAGTAGTTCGAATCAGTTGTTATCGTGAAAGTCGTTTTGATAGGTAATATTTGCCGAGGATCGATGTATCGTTTATCCATAGGGGTATGTCTCGAGAATATCAGAGGACAGAACATCCATTGGTTGTCGCAAAACTCCTTCATGTCGTCGACAAGTGCAGGATCGTCGCCGAAACATCGTGGATTGAGTAAAGGCAGTTGCTGGTCCTGATAACCATTGGAGGTGAAGTTGTTGATGAGGTATGTCCTGCTGATGTACACCAAAATGGAGAAGATGTTCAAGTAGCCATTCTCAATCGTCGTAGGAAGAGCGTGGATGTTGCGATCGATCGCTCGAGGTAATCTTCGTTGGCCACTTTTCTTCCACCATCTGGCCGTAACTGCAGGACTCACGAACCTGGTCACAATGTCGTTTCCGTCGAGTCCAGGTTGTGATTCCTGCCGCACATATCGTATGAACTCCTCATTGCGCTCGTCGCGAGGGCGTTTCCGGGGATTGGACATGGTAAATATTCAAAGAGGACCCCAAGAGTCCGATGCGAAAATGAAAACAGCAATCTTTCTGGTCCAATTGTGTACAATTTAGATATGCAGAAGAGGGGAATCTGGCGATGGCGATGGAAGGTAAAAGTGGTGGAGGTCTTTTCTGATAAATTATTTAAGGTCGCGGGAAAGTGGTTCGCATGAAAGGCATGTGCGATCTTCTCCAGCAAGGCACTTTGCAATTCTTGCCAATTCGGGTCATCATCTTTCCAGATTGGTTAGGGAGGGCGTGCGTATGCAGCAAGGCTCTCCTCTGCAACATTGTATCATGCCCACCACTATCTGGCGAAGTAAGCTGTGTCGGGGATGCCTTGAAAAGCAAAGCCACTCTTTGTCTGCCTTCTCGTATGATTTGGATCTCTAATCCGAAGATCTATACCTTGAAAGTGGCTGAGATGGAACATGGTGGATAGTTTATCATGGGGAGGCTTGTTCGAGGCCAGATGGCAGAGCCTCACAAGAGGGTGAGAGTACAGGAGATGGTGTGACATGCACATCGGCGCGGGGAACCAGGCTGCAGCCTAACAAATGATCCCACACATGGACATGAATCGACATCATCAGGCATGTCCTGCTTTGCGTAATAATTGTTGAGATATATCTTGCTCACGAGCTCATGACTCTTACTGAAATCTATGGTCTATAAAAAGTATAGATAGGAATAAATGGTAGAAAATGACATGAAATCGACATCCTAGGTTGTGCTGTGTCCTCTAAGATGCGTGTTTGACTCTTTCGCTATGCGGTCTGCGCAGTATGAAAAGAATGATCATCCAAATAGCAATGGTGACGATCGTGATGGTAGCGGAAAGGCCAAAAAATAGAGAAAAAATCTCCTTGTTCAGTCTCCATGGCGCCTTTGCGTTCACCTGAGGCCATTCAAGAATACCGCTTTGGAAGAAAGACTGCCAGTAAAATTAGTGGTTGCAAAATGTCCAAGGACACAGTGACGTACAGCCATAAATGTTCCAGGGAGGAAAATTAGAGTCACAAAAGTGATGATATGCATTGAGCTCGTCTCTTGCTTGGTCTTGCTGGCGATATTCTCCATATTCCGAGTCGACAAGTGAGCGCTCTCTGCGTAGATCTTGTTGATCTGAATGGTTTTGTATTGGAGAATGGTGTTATACTAAGGAAGTTAGTCTTGAATCTCTCAGTATTGAAAAGTGAATTACCATTTCTTTGCTTTCCTTGACGAGCAATAGCAGCGCATTGAGCTGCGCCTGGTGAGCGTCTATATTGGCCTCAATATTTCGAGAGTGCCGACAATATCGAGTAAACGAGTTCTCGCAACCCTTCTTGATCTCTTTCAGCGCAGGAAGCCGATACTGAGTCATAAGACACTTGTAATGCTCGCGGATCTGTCTGATGACTTGGTTGTTTAGCTTGAGAACCAGGAGCGCTTCCTGGATCGTCTCCAAGCCTTGTTGCAGTTTTTGTAGCTCGTCAAAAGAAAACACTTCAAGTCTCTCGAGTCTTTTGACTCGGTCATTGAGATCACCCCACGGATCCTCTTTTTCATTGCTTTGACTGCGCGCTGTCCCAGGTTCGAGACTCGTCATATGTGAGAGCATTTTCGAAGGAGACTCAGCCAACCCTGTTATGATTTTCACGTCTTTTGTAAGGGCCGACTCGTCTTTTATGGCGGGCGTTCTCGCTTTGTCCACAAGTGGTTTGATCCCATCAAAGAGTTCGTTGATGTAGAATATCCAATCATCATCACACCAGTCAATCAGCATAGTGAGAACCTCAAGCGAAGACGAGAACGCCTGTGGAACAGTGTCCAGAAAGCTTGACTGAAGACATTTATTCTCAGCCAAAGCTTCTTGGAACAACTCCTCGTTCAGTGAGTTCCCCTTGCAGGTCACCCAAAACGACTGCCCGTTTTTGATGTCAAAGGAATGATATACTGCGAGTTGTCGGATTCCCCAAGATCTGCTTGGGACGGAGGTGGAGCTCTCGACGGATCTCAAGACAAACGAATACCTAATTTCGCGCCCTGAGAGACCCATTCGATCAAGAGGGAGGATATCGTCCTCAGACGAGAGCAACGTATTGTCGTCATTGAATTGAGGAAGGTTACACCATTCCTGAGCAGAGTGCGACCGCCGGAAGGAGTAGAGGCAGCTAAGAAACGAAGGCGGGATCTGCTGATATGTGCATAGATATTTGAACATATTAATTGGGCATCTGACTTGATCTTTGGAAGATCTGGATTGGAGAGATCTGAGTTTGTTAAATTCTGTACCGAAGTAAAGACCAGGGAACTTACACATATCTCATCTTTGGGGCTTTCTTGTTTGGCTGCAGGCGAAGTAAGAGATCTTCCATGGTCTTGACATCACCCGAGAGCGATTGACAGTTGCATGGAGTCATGCAATCGCACGTTTCAAAGATCTTGAGACAAGCATTTTCAGATCTCGGGTGGAAGATCCGAGCTGCTTCTCGATTCCAAGTAGTAGCGACTGCTTGTCGGGCTCTGGGACTCCTTCTACTGCTGAGAGCAGTTTGAGGGTAGTTGTGAGAAGCATCGCATATCCTGTCGAAGTTACGTTCTGGTTCGGATAGCTCCACATTAGTGATGCTATTTTGGGAGGACATGATAGTATATAGCAATTTGATAAATGAGCTAGTGCTTGATGGTTCCGTAGATTATTCGGGACCAAGCTATTTTATTTCCATGAAAAGAATTCCAATTCCACAGAACAGGGATCCAAGATTCGCATAGCCTAGATCATATGCAACGGCAAAATTTGATGAAGAATGCCTGATATTGACTGTGCTCAAAAGGAAATTGGCAGTGATGTTTGTGGATGGTGTGAATGAAGATGGTAGAGATAAACAATGTATATGAGGCCAGGGAGGGTACTGACATACAAAGTGGCTGAGTCGAGGGCGCATACAACTTGCCGCATGTAACCTGAACTGAACACTCAATATTGCTCATATGCGTAAATAATGAGAAGAAAATGCAGGGATTCACATTGGGTATTGTGAAAAGATATATCAGGAATGTATTGTAGCTATTTGCGTCGTTCATGACGCTAGATCATAGATTTCGTCTTTCTCAGCCTGTTCCAGATGTCAGCTGCTGGGTTAGAGACATCACAAGATATACAAATGCAACAAGACAACCCACGTCAGTCAAGGTCTCTGGAAGATAGAACACAAACTCGTTCCCTATATGCTGCAGTCGCGGGTCAGCTTCTGGTTTACGAAAGCACTGCCACTCCCAGTGACCCGATCTACATACCTCGACCTCAATGGTCTGGTCATTGAACTTGGCCCGAAGGTGCTTTCGTACATCCTCTAGCCGCACCTTGTATGCCACAATGGAGTTGTGCTTCATGGTGGCAACCAAATGATTGGCAAATGTGCAATGCGTTTGGATTTTGGTGACCGAGCCTTTGTTTTCTTAGTATTGTATTGAGCAAGGTCGCCTTGGGCGTTTTTTCTTCCGCCTGAAGATAGTCTGCCTCGGGAATGGTTGGAGACTGTGCCAGGCATGTCGGGCAGGTTGCTAGATATTCGCTCTACCGATGGCTGCGGCTCAAGATAACGCAGGGCTTGCTCGGAGTATCAGAGAGCCATTGGTAGATCTTCGCTGGACAGCGCAACGGGCCGGGCTTAGGGAATCAGGCTCTCGGATCAATTGCCTATCAAGTTCGAAGTGTGACCGCTGTACGCCATATTGCAGCTGAAAAGGCGCCAAGAGAGGCACAAGCAACAAGGGGGGATGAAATGATGGACGCTGTTGGCTGATAGCTTGCCGGTCTTGGGGCGATGGCTCACAATTTGGTCATGCAGGTGATTGCGAAGTCAACATGCAGTGCGGTGCAGCCTGATGTGACTCTTGTTTGACTGAGACTTAATCCGCACTATGAAAGACACAGAAAAGTAGAAGAAACATAAGATGCGAAGGGCCTGCAACGTCTTTGTGTCCCCTTTAGAAGTGTTTAACAATGCCGTGTCAATGTTTCATCACAAAGCGGCTATGAGCAGCTGCCTCAAGGATGACTCAAAAACTGTGAGTCAATCACCACTTGATTCCCGGTCGTTGTACACCAGATCTGTGCGATTATGATCAAAATACTGACCGAAACATCTTTTCTTGGTGTTGCGTTCTTGATTGATGGAGTGATCGAAAATATGTCTAATCTGTCAAGTCGAATTCGTCAGCAGTGCTGACGTCGGGTTGATGATTGGTGAGCTGGAGGAGATCGGGCTCTGTCTACTTACGCAAACAAGTATCTTGGATTGATGCTGGAGATTTGGGCAGTGTAGATAGAGCTTTCGATTTGTGCGACACTTGTTGCGAGAATTGTTTGTGACTGGAAGTGTAGATGTAATGCTCAAACTCGAGTTGCTTGAAGATGTTAAGAAATGCAGGTTGAAAGCGAGCGAAAGGAAGGTACGACGAGTGAGCCAAGGTACCTGCGATAGGTGGTGGTGCGAATTTGGGAAGTTACGTCGGAAACCATTCGAAAGTTGTCGAAATTTCGACTCTTGCATCGTCATAAACCCAACATGACCCGATCAACTTTTTCTTGGATCAGCTTCCAGACATTCAAGTCACCGACCCTAAAGAAGATCAAACCAACAAGAGCTTCGTCCAGAGTTAAGTGTCCGAACTCCGTTTTAATTACCGAGATTGCTACCTGCCGGACACTTTTCATCTCAGGACCCCATCATATCAAAATCAGGCTGAGATTTTCGATTTTAAGGGCGGCCGACCAGGAGCGTCGAATCAATTGAAGGATGCGACCCTGGTTACACCAGTCAAATCAAAGGATGACAGCAACGCTTCGTCAGGCGGGGAAACGTTGGAGTCTGATTGCGCCCTACAAGGCTGCTTTAAACACAAGCTTTAGGTGATGTGGAGAAACAAGCTTGGCTTCGTCCCTGAATCAAATCCGTTCGGCATAACCGTCTTAAAACCGTCCCTGAAGCGAACCAATAACGAGTGCGTCGGTGCGAGCCGTCATTAATCCTTTCCTTCAAGTGCCGTGTTGGAACGGACACGGACTTGAGCACCAAACCCAGCCACAGTCCGTTCCTCTTGAGATGACGATGCAACCCTGCAAGGCCTGAATATAGCGCTGAACAACCTGCATCGCCACACAGACACAGAAAATTCCGCTGCAACTGCCCTGAAACCAAACCCGAGTCCGATCGCTGGCTTCAGTGTCACAGCCACATTCAAGATTCAAGTCCGCTTCTCAACCACAACAACTCAATCTCTGGTGATCTCTTGACCTACGGGCACGGTGAATACAGGAAAATCATCAGATCCGCCTTTGAGGTAACTTCAATGCGATGAAAAGGATAAGGTAGGATTCATGAGTCGTGGATCTAAATGAGACGTTTTCCCCCGCCGTTGAGAAGTTTAATGATTCAATTTCATCAACGCTAGCATCAAAACAAACCGTGCAAACCGTGTTCACAATGGCTTCGAGATCAGATCCAAATGTTCCGTTGCTCAAGACGTGCCAGACGTGTTTTCATGCCAAGATCCGGTGCGAGAAATCACAGGAGTCTGGAAAATGCGATAGGTGTTTGCGCCTGAACAAGACTTGTGTTTTTAATCCTTCTCGGCGACGAAAGGCTTTGAGGCCTGGGTGAGAATTTTGTACTTTGTGAATTACAATCACTAACTTGACTCAGGCCGTCAAGAAATCTTGAAGCTGCGAGTCCTTCAAGGTCGAGGTCACCATCCTTGACCTCGGCGAATGCGACTTCAGCAAATGTTACGGATACTTCACCTGGTGTGTCCACGACACCAGCCAGCATTGATACCGAGGCATCTCACAACCCGTTCTCCAGGGGGTTGTTGTCATTCGAGAAAGGGCAAGAGTTTCTCGATACCTTCAGAATGCGCATGTCGCCTCATTTTCCGTTCGTGATAGTTGCAGAGTCCGTCACCATTCAGGGGTTGGTTCAAGACAGACCGACATTGTGTGTCGCGATACTCGCGGCAGCTTCACATGAGGATCTCAAGCTTCAGCAAATTCTAGGCAAGCTCTTCAATGAAATTGTACTTGTCAAGATGATAAAAGGGCCTTTTGCAACTTTGGATATGCTGCAAGGGCTATTGGTGCATTTGGCTTGGTGAGTACTACGTCTTCTCAAACATCGCCGCTAATGATTCAGGGCGCATTTTCATCAAGGAACAATGAAGTACACCCAGCACCTGTCACTTGCAGCAAGCATCATCTCAGATATGAGACTTGATCGCCCGAGAGTTGCAAGTCTATGGGCTTTGAGTCGAGAGAGCAAGCATGGCTCTGGTGAAATGACGCACGATGAGATGAGAGCTTTGGCCGGGACGTATTATCTCTCTTCAAGGTATGTTGTACAATAACCTCTAAACCGCATCTAACACGCAATAGTTCGGCTGTATTGTTGCAAAAGTCGCACCACTTTCGATACTCTCCATTTATCCTCGAATGCTGTCACAGCCTCTTATCTAGGGGAACTGCGCCCTCTGACAGACATCTTCCATACATCATATATCTTCAAAAGCTCACCGAAGAGGTCGACGACGCAGTGATTGAAGCCACAGGAGCAATGCGAGGGTCAAGGCAAGATAAGCTGCCTGCTGAGCTACATAGAATCAGAGAGCGATATACGTCGACAAAATCATCCTTGCCGTTTCCGCTCAGCGAGAGTCGTAAGTGCCTGTTCTGATCAGAGTTGAAGAATGTCAACTGACACGCCTAGCCACAATTCTTCTGCAGTTGCACGTCCTTGACCTGCTTATCTGCCAACCCTCACCGGATGGCATCTCATATGGCCCAAACGGTTTCCAAAGTCTTCAGCAAGGTGCAGATCAAAGCCGACTTCTCGACTGGCTCTCGCAAAGCATGTCTGCTGCAAAATCCCTCATCAGCGTGATCCTCCTTCTCCCGCAAGGTGACGAAGACACGATGCCCAACATCGGCTGGATCATGCTGTACTGCGCAGTCTCTCTATCAGTACGACTCGATCTTGTAGCAGCACAACCAGAAAACTCACAAACTGCGGGTCATCTTCGACGTATTCTCGACATGCCTCACACTCTTCGTCAAATCGTCCTCCGCATGGAATCTGCTTCAAACTCGAATCCAGGGGATGATGAATCGGACCCATACTTTGGTCTTGCAAGAAGAGCCCGGCGTATTGAAATGTGGTACCTTGAGCGTTGCGGTCCTGTCGAATCACCTGAAGTAGGGAGCCTTTTCGGATCTACCGAGACATCCCCTTCCAACCCATTCACCGCAGATATTGGACTCACCCCATCGTCTTTTCAAGATCCTGGCCTGGTGCCGAGTCTTCAAGTAACAGGTGAATCAGATGATACCTGGATGACCAACATATTGGCAGACCTCGAGGTTGATCCAGGTATGGAAAGCCTGCTGTTCACTGGACCTTTTGACTTTCTTGGTGAGCGTCAACAATAGCGTCGAGGAATGGCTTTATATAATCGTGTACGGATACGGATAAGGAGAAGCGTCGGAGTTGGTGATAGCAATAAAATTACGCCCGTTGGATCTTTCATTTGTGTTACATATTACATCCCGTATACCGCCGGACCAATACCCAAACTCCGTCTATGTCTATATTCATGTACATCGTTGGCTATTTTTTACCTTCTTCCCTGCAGCCTTTTTATGCTTCTCTTTGCCCTTCTTTATGGCATCGACGAGCTCCTCGATCTCGGCCTCCTTTTCCTTTTCGGTCTTTTCCTTGGCATTCTTTTCGTCGGCCGCCTTTTTGGCAGCTCTCTTCTTGGCCTGGATCTTCTCGACCTTTTCAATCAGAGCATCGCTCTCTTGCCACAATTTTTTGGCGACCTCTTCATCCTTGACTTCCTTGCGCGCAAAGTCGACCTCCATGCACTCCTTGATAAGCTTTCCACCAGGACCTCGAGCAAAGTCTCCGTCCATGGCGGTGTAGAGAATGGATTGGGCGGCCATGTGAGGAGATTTGAGGAGGAACCAGGGAACCAAGTAGCCGGCGAGGTAGATTGCAAGTCCCCAGAGAGATCCACGCGTCAACCAGCGACGGGTGCTAGGGGTTCGAGCAAGACCGGGGTCCACAAAGACTACTCGAGTGTTGTTGGGAGCCTTGTCGGGACGTTCGTAGGCATCGAGGTGCTTCTGGAATGCTTGACCGAATACATTCATGGCAAGTTTGCTGCGAGCGTATGCGGTACCAGGACTCCAGTTGGCCGTTGAGACAGGCTCCTTGAGAGATGGTGATCCAATGTAGGATGAACATGTAGGAATGATAACACGAACATCTCGATCGATGGGCTGCGCACGAAGAGCCGGGCTTAGAATACCGAGTAAATGGAAATTAGCCAAAAAGTTGACCATCCACGTCTCCTCAATACCCTCCTCCGACTCCTTCCTCTTTCCACCAGGAGGTGTCATGGTAGCAGCGCACAAGATAATCATATCCAACCGTCGAGGCGGCGCATTATCAATCCACTTGGTCGCAAACGTCCGAATGCTGTAAAAGTCCGATAAATCGACTTGTTCCGTGTAGATCATCTGGTTATTCGTCTTCTGTCTTAGATCCTGGATATACTCGACGAGGAACGGATCCGACGGAGGTGCTTGTGATAGCAGAACCAGCTGCGCACCCTGAGCTGCAAGTCCGAGGGCCGTTTGGGCGCCTATGCCGGACGTTCCGCCGGTCATCATGACAACTTTGCCATGGAGGAGGCGCGGGCTGGGATTCTTGCGGCCGGATGTCCAGATTTTGAGGAGCGTTAGGAGGGTGAGGGTGAGGATGGTGTAGATTATTGTGCGGCTGTGCTGCCGGACTTGGTCGGGGATGCCATTTTCGAGGACGCCGAGGAAGAGAACGAGAGGCATGGCGATGAGTTGATGCGGTGTTGTTCAGCGCATGTTGGAGGATCGTCGCGCTAAGGTAGACATGATGGAGATTTGGTGTCGTGGCCCTCTAAAGGATCTTCACGTGATCCACTTGTACTTGCCATGAGCATCAACTTTAAGATCATCTCAACTTGGATGTCGACAAATAAAATATTAATTGACTATCTGATTCCTCATTGAACGCCGTGATCAATCTCGGTATCTGTCATCTTTCTTCTTCCTCATCCAAATCTCACCAACTGGATCACCAGGATCAGCTACACACTCCCAATCACCAATACCGTGCTGAGCAGAGGCTTTTCTAACACCCCTACCACCACCACCAATGATGAGATTTCCAGGTCGATAATTTTCATCAAGCTTCATACGACGAATTACGCTTCCGTGGACTCGTACTGAATCAGGTACATCTCGGACTTCACCTCCAGGGAGAGGCCAGCGGATTGGCTTCCATGATCCATCGGACTGGAGATCCATTCTACGGAAGGGCATGTACTCCATGATTTTCCAGGCTGTTACGGCGAAGGGACCGAGACCTTGGCCGTATTCGAGGGAGTCGTGGATTCGAGCTGTGCATGCCCCGTGCATTACGTCGTGGAAATCGTTCTTGGGGCGATCTTCTTTTTCGTCCATTGGGATGTCGGGGGCACGACCTGGACCTCCACTGCCGCTGGAGACTCGAAGATCAGGAATTGGTGGCCGTCCTGTGGCTTCTTGCCAGTCGTGAGCGGCACAGCATCCCATCTCAGCGACCTTTTCGTCGTCGAACGGGAGACCGGCTTTCTGAGCTTCTCTCACGATCCAGGCAAGGGGAATATGACTGGTACTCTTGCTACCTTCAAGCATTTCCCAGCCTCCACCAACGTCAGCGTGACCACCAGAGAACCAAACTTCATCAATGTCTTGGGCGGCATCGTCATCGATGTTATTGATCTCATCGAGAGCAAGACCGGAGAGGTTTGAGAAATTGTCAGGATCTCCGCATTGGCTTGGTCTTCTGCACGATCTCGAGCGAGCTCGGTACGGCGCATATGCGTTGCCTTTCTTCTTTCTACCACCTCTCTTGTCGTTAGGAGAGAGGTGATTGCTTTTTCTGCCTCGATCGTCGTGTCCGTTGAGTTCCTCGCGGATGTCATTGATTGCCTTGTGAAAGTGATGACCTTTGTCATCTTTCTGCTTGGGTCGATCTTGATACATGAGATCCTGACGAAACTTGGCTCGTCTCTCGTCGATACTGACGGCGTGGCGAATTACTCGTGCACTACTGCGCGCGGTGTACGGAAACTTGCTGCGCTGCATCCAAGCTGTCTCAAATCGTGGAACAGAATTGACTGTATCAAACAGCCCAAGGAAACGGATACGACCAACTGGACGAGAGAATGTTTCTCGAAAACCCTTCATGAACTGGAACATTTCGTCGCGCTTCTTCTTTGCGGCCTCAGTCTCTTTACTCGGTGGCTTGTCACAATCTTCCTCATCTTCAGGAATTTGCTCACGACCTTGCCATTGAGCAAATGCCTTCCAAGCGAACTTGACCATTTCCTCATTGCCGTGCGAAAGGAGACCGATATAGTCGAGCATCTCGGCCAGGAAACGCGCAATATATGCGCCCCGACTGAACCCAAACATATAGATCTCATCGCCGGGGTTGTAAAATCGCATGAGGAATCGATAGCCTCCTACGACATGCTGGTCGAATGAAGAGCCAATGGCCGAGTCTTTGGCTTTTTGATACCAAGAGCCAAAGCGAGCCCGAATGCCGGTATGAGTGAGTGATCCTGAGACGACATACGTTCCAATGCCCGCTGGATTGTGTGAGTTGAGCGTGACTGCGCGGAACGGGTCACTTACGTTGATAGTAATGGTATTGGTCATCCGCTTGACGGTCAAGCATTCGAAAGATCTTGAGGATGTTGCTGTCACTATCGTCGCCATGAAACTTGTTCCCTGTCCCATCGAAGCAGAGAACAAGCTTTCGAGGCTTTCGCCCATATCCGATACCTGTATCAGGTACCATTCCTGGAGTTGAAGGTCTGCTCTGAAAATCTCGAGATGATTCAGGATGGCCTTTGACAGACTCATTCAGAGAATTCGGGGCAAGATGACCATAGTCCATTGTAGCACGCTCTCACTCGGTGACACGAGGCGGAGGTTTGTAACATCACACAGGGTGCTCGCGAATGCAGCCGAGTGCAGCTGGGGAGCAGCCTCTTATGTTGGACATGACCACTAGCCCGGACTGTCTCAAATCTCATCGAACTGAACCATGTTTCGGTCAAAGATCAGCCAAGCGGTACACAATACAATAATTCCGGTATGCATCCCCGCAGCTACCTGCGGCGGTACATACAAGAACAAGATACCACAGCGGCTCAATGTCTTAGATGGCGGCGCCAGCGAACAGGTAGTGGGTGTTTCCAGGCTGACGATTTGATCTCTACCGTCGATCTCTACCACCGCGATACCCTCTAAAGGGGCCGCTTGTCTCTCACTGGCTTATGCATTCAGCCCAAGACATTTGAGGAGCTCAACAAGAGACCATGGTCGAACCAAGATGGAGCTTTCACCGTGCCAACTCCACTAGGTCATCCTTGCATCTGGGGGTGCACCTCTCACCAACCAGAATTCGCTGATCGTCATCAATTGCCGATAGCTGTGAAGTGCGTACACCACTATCTCATTTTGGGAGACATACAGATTGCCCGCGTCGAGCTGAGAACCTCGTTTGGGAGATTTGCGTGATGATCTATTAGTTGTGGCTGCCCGAGAGATTTTTTGCTGTCGATCAACATCCCTGGTTCTTCTTGGTCAGAGTCAGAGCGCATGCCAATCGGAGAATGAATTGCTCCAGCGCGGAAGCTATCAGCCCGCTATCAAGGGCCGTCCCTAGATGGCCTGGACGGAAATGCGCAAACAAGCGTGAGAATTGGTGAATTGATAATGATTTGGAAGCTGAGACACTAACAAGCCATCGACGTTGGTGGCAGCCCAAGTCTGAACAGCATTCAGCTCTATGAAGATCAATTGCTCTACTGATTCTTCCAACACTAGCAGTGACTCTACAGCTTACTATCCTTCCAAACAGCATTCCTCTTCTCGACAAAACTCAAGACACCCTCCTTCATATTATCACCACCTTCCATGCCCTTATAAATCCCCCCATCAATCCTGTTCGTGCTCTCCCTCGGCCCCTCAGCTTCCCACCCTCCCAAAAGACCCTCGCGCGTCACAATAACCGAGTCGGGCGAATTACCTGACATCTCAACAGCCCACTTCAGCGCCTCTTGCACAACATCCTCCAGCTTGACAATCTTGTTCACAATACCCCAGTCAAGGAACTGCTGTGCGCTGTACATGCGTCCCAGAAGCGCTACTTCTGATGCCCGTTGTCGTCCTACCGTTCTGATAAGACGGGGGAGTGCACCTGCGATGGCGACGACGCCGCGCTTCACTTCTGGGAGACCGAACTTGGCGGTTTCGCTGGCGATGACCATGTCGACGTTGAGTGCCATTTCCATTCCGCCGCCGAGACAGAGACCATTGACAGCTGCGATGACGGGCTTCTTTCCATGGCGGTTACTCAAGCCTCCAAAGCCGTTCTCTGCCCACCTCTCAACGTCCTTCACATTTCCCTCTGAATTCTTGACGTTCCACTCTTTGAGATCAGCGCCAGCGCAGAATGCGCGTCCGGTGCCTGTTAAGATAGCGCAGCGCAGTGAGGGCTCGTTGTCGTACCATCTCCAAAGACGATCGAGATCAATGCTCATCTGGCGCTGGAGGGCATTGAGATGTTCTGGGCGGTTGATAGTGACGAGAACGACATGAGGATGAGGGAATGAGACGGCGACGTGAGGCACCTTTGGGGGATTGAGTGACTTTGGCATGATGATTATTGTTACTGTGATTGATGTTGCACAGTCTGAACGATTGATAATCTGGAGCTTGACCTCCCTTATTTACATCACTAACCACGGATACAAGCTCCAGGTCCACGGTAAGCTCAGTGTGGGGAACCTCGGCACCTCGGAAGCTCCCCCAACAATGGCAACGCGCCGACGATCCCCCTCATTAACACCAGCGACAGTCTGACAGAGACAGAGACATTGGTAAGCTACTGTAGACTCAATTGTATGTATTCCCACAGCTCTCAAAACGCCCTCACCAAGTTTCATTGGTATTGCAACCCCATCGAATTATAATAATAGTACATTTTAAGCATACCCCCCTTCACGCCGGTAGTCCACGCTTCTCGCTCTCAGTGAAAAAGATCACCATACGCCAGAGCTTCTTGACAAGATCCTCCGCCTCATCATCGAGTGCCTGTGAAACGTCAGTTAGTAATTTGATCACAAGACATAATAAACTGGGGGAAAACGTACTCCTTCTAGCTCTTCCACTAGAGCGGCTGCTGTACCGTGAGCGCGAAGATGTTCCTCCACTGCTTCAACGAGCATCTCCTCTTGTACACCGAGATACTCGACAATCTTCTTCTCTACAAATGGTCGGAGCTTGTCCTTTACCACTGCATCATCCATAAACTCCCACTTTACCTGCCATCCCCACAGACCATCCTTGTCCGATGGGATCTCCTGGGCCAGGGATCGGACAGCCTGTGAGATTTCCTCCTCCGTCATATGCGCCGTAGCAGAAGAAGGCTCGAATTGGATAGGTACCAATTGTCGCTTTGTAGAAGTGTCTGCTTCCTCGTCGTCCAAGAGACCCTCCACCTCTGCGATTGTGCGCCGTTGTGGTGCTGCCCTGGATGCCTGAGCCTTCTGAGCTGCGGCTCCGAGGGATAGCTTGAACGGCTGTGGTGCAGCGGCGGGAGCTTGTCGCTGGTCCATCTCTTCAGCTTGCTTGTCGAGGAACGAGTCGGCCATACCGCGTGCACGCTCCATCTCAGCCTTTTCACGACGCTGTTCATCGTGCTCTGCCCTTCTGTCTGCTTCATCTCGTGCTTCCTCATCTGCACGATCGCCAGCTCTCTTGCGAGCCCAGCCGCTGTGATCGCGGTAGTAAGGGTGTGTCTTGCGACTTGCTTCTTTCTCATCATCCCATGCCTTTTCTCGCTCAAGCTGCTCTTGCTTTCGTTGTTCAAATGACTCTGCATCTTGACGTTCTCGCTCACGCTCTCGATCTATTGCTGCTTGCCTTGATCGTTCTCTGTTGCTCCATTTGCGCTCAGCTTCAAGGTATGCTTTCTCATCCTCCTCATCCTTCTTGGACTTGTACCGTCTATACAATTCTCCATCGCTGGCGTCTGTGTCGTCATCTTCCTGGTGAATTGAAAGGTCTGTGTTTGAAATACCTCCATTCACAAAGGCAACTCGCTGTCCATTCTGTCCCTTGGGCCCTGATGGCGCATTTGCTATGCTGCCCCTTGGGCCAAGAGGAATGTTGTTGGTAGCTGGGGGTGAATCGAGTCGAGAGTGTCGGGCTGGTCCATTTCGTCGTCGCTCCATCTCCTCCATCTCTTCCTCCTTCCTCAATCGCTCCAGATCTCGTTGGTTGCTGCGTTCTCGGAAAGCAGCGATTTCCTGTGCCACAACTTCCCTCATCTCAGCCGGAATATCCGCAAGTTCGTCCTCTTGAGCCAATGGGATGTTCACAACTTCGACATTCTCGCCAGACTCGGTATTGCCCATGGCGACATCCTCATTTGTTGTGTTGGTCTTGGGGTAGAACAAATCGTGAACAACGTCCTTCAGCGCTGACTTGGCCGCCTCGAGCTTCTCCGATCCGATAGCACCATCTTGACTCTCTTCGTAGGACTCCAGGTACTTGAGCGAACTCTCATCGACCATAACTTTGAGCTTCGTCTTGTCGATACCCTCGTACGCATCGTCTTTGGGTGCATCTGCGGCCACCGGTTGTCGCTTGACGGGAACTTCGACTTGTTGCTCGTGGAGAAGTTTGACTGCAGTACTCAGCGACCAAGGGTCCTCAAAAAGAGCGAAACCAAACTTAACGCCTTTATGGTCTTCTGTGACGCTCGCTTCAGAATCCCACTTTCGCAGCTTTCCACAAGCACCCAGAAGTCGTAGGATCCCTTCATCGCCGCCCAAGCCTTCGGGAATCTCGTTTATGAAGATCGTTCGGAGCTTCTCCTCGTTCGTCGGGGGAACAAGTACCTGTGTTACTTCCCTCGCGCCTCGATCTCGATCACCTCCTCGGTCCATCCCCAAGCCAGGTCGTCCGCCGCTGGGCATGGGCATATCACGACCGCCCGCCGTGGGAGTACCGGGTTTACCCTGCTGCGATGTACCGAGTCGGATCACGGGGGCGTTGAAGTTGATGTTGGGCATGTTGACAGGCGCTTGGAAGTTGGGTGGAAGGCCGCTTGGACGATTAGCTTGCTGGGCGCTAGACTGCTGGACACCTGGAGGTGCCATTCCCGGAGCAGAAGACATGCCTGGAGGAGGTCCTGGAAACATGTTAGAAGGGTAGTGAGGGTATTGCAGAGCTTGCGCACCTAGACCAGGTGGAGGAGCCATTCCTGGAGGGGCATTGTTTGATCCGGGATATCCCCCATACGCAGGAGGCGCGCCGTAAGGATTGTCTACTCAAGTTAGCTCTGTTGATACTGATTCAAGGGAAACATACTGCCATAAGGATTATACGCCATAGTGGCGCCGTCGCGTGCACGCGCGGAGGAACGGGTATGAGGATGGTCGCGTAAGACTTTTGAGTAAAATATTCACGTCAAGATAACGATGGAATTGTTTTTGGATCTTGTTTGGCGATTCTTTATGCAGGCGCAAACCGTGTTGAGGCATCCAGGCACGAGGCTGAAATGTTTCAATGTGGGGCCGGTCTTCGGTCCACAATCCCGCCTTCTTTCGCACCTACATTTATCCGAATATCGCGACTTTTCTGCATCGCCTGTTCTGGGACAGCTATTGACGACGGCCATTGGCGGTTTAGCTATATCGACAAGATGTAAGTCAATTGGCCCTGTACTTTTGAACTCAATACTGACAGATTTAGGTCCGCTCCGTTCAGAATTGGCAGCTCGATGCTGTCGAGAGTAGCTACACCTTCAACATGCCTCGCCAAGAGGACATTCACAACCTCACTCGCCTTCCGAGCAGGTCCCAAGATTCCTACAGATGACGAGGCACCTCCAGCCGTCACTCCTCTAGCTCGATCGAACCCTCTCATTGGCAGTCTCCCTCCTTCACCACCTCCCGCCGGCTCTGTCGCCGAATCTACCACAGAATCAAAGCCTAGCCACGCCTACGATGCTTCGAAACCCTTCAGTCTGGACATTGCATCCATCATTGCCAACAAATCCAGCGCATACGGCGCTGAAATTGACTCGGATCCAATTGCTCGACCTCAAATCCGTGCTAAGCCCGTCACTGGTCGTACAGTCTTCATCAAGGACCGAGTTACCAAGACCACTGGTCCCACACCCATGGTTGCTCTTCGAGTTCTCAACAGAATCATCCGAGAGGACCAAGTCAAGAACAAATTCCACAGCCAAAAGTTCCACGAGCGAAAGGGTCTTAAGAAGAAAAGACTAAGGAGTCAGCGATGGCGATCACGATTCAAGCATGGTTTCAAGGCGACTGTTAGCAGAGTTATGGAGCTCAAGAAGCAGGGCTGGTAGAGTGTAAAAGCACGGTGTACATTATATGAGAGCATGTAAACTATAATTAAGGAGAATTCATTATCGTGACTACATATATTCGTCGTCATCCCAATCTTTGGTTGGACTTGGCAGAGGGCTGGCCTTGATCTTGGGTCGTGATCTAAAGACTGCCTCCATATCCTCTTGAGCCATGAGCTCATCAGTGATGATGGTCATGTCTTCCTCTTCCACCTTGGGAAAGTAACTTCCCTCCTTCTTAGGTGGTGCCTTGGTCTTCCGCAGAGAGCGTCGCCTGTCCAACTGGGCCTTCTGTCTCGCCTTGTCGAAACCAGCCATGCTCTTCCGGGTCCGAGCAATGAGATCAAATTCCTCGTCAACAGATGTTTGACTGGGATCCTCTGCAGACACTGGTTCTGCGGACGTTGGTGGGGATATATCGATGTCTTCATTATCGGGGTCGAATGCTCCACGGGCCATGGTAAGGCGAGTTCGTTCAGCAAGTGAAAGAGTATGTCGAGGTTTGGGTCGTCGTTTGACGGGAGAAGGAGAAGCCATATCCATAGATTCGAGGATCTGGTCTGCCATTTCTTGGGTGGGGGATGGTCTCGACGGCATCAATTCTGGAGATTCTTGTAGTGGCAGAGGTGACGGAGGAGGAGACGGTTGGGGCGATATATGAGGTGACAGCTGAGGTGAGACATCGTACTCAGGTCGTGGAGAAGCCGCGACAGGTTCATCCTCAGGTTCGGGCGAGCTTGTCCGTTCGACTGACGAGGCACGAAGAATACGAGCCTCGTCCTCCGATGGCTTGCGCAAGTTTCTGGCGCGCGAAGAGACAGAAGCAAAAGAGTCATCCGTATGAGCCAGCTTAGGGCGCACCGGAAGCCTCCTGGATTTGTCGAGCTTCGACTTGAAAGACTGAATCGGAGTTTCAGCAAACCCATCCTCGTCTTCGAGTTCACTGATAGCCTCTTCCTCCTCCTTCTGTGCTTCCGGGGCCGGGGCATTGATGGCTGGTGTATTATGGGAAGAAGGGCGCTGTAAAAAGTCAAGAGCTGAAGACTTTTGGGGTTTTGTGCTCTGCAACTCCTGGCTGAGATTGGACACAAGATCCTGGTACTCGCTGAGGAGCTTCGGTTTGCCAAAAGTCGCCTTCTTAGGGCTGGCACTTCCGAGATAAAGTGCCTCGTGGGCACCAAAGCCAAAATCGATGCCGTTCTCCTTCTCCTTTTGCTTGACCTTGGACGGCGATGATTTGGGTTGGTCAGCGTACAGTCTGTTGCGGAACGTTTGCCACTTTTGAAGTCGTTCCCTCTGTACGCGGACTCGAGTATCGAGCTGTTCCAAGAGACCTGTTGAGTGCTCCTCAAGTTCTCCAAGTCGGCCTTGCTGGACTCTTCTCCACACGCGATCAAAGGGCATGCCCAGGAGTCCATCTTTCTTAATGCTGGCGTCTCCATAAAGCAGCGTCTCCATCCATCGCTCATTGCCAGACCAGTTGTTTCGAAGTGTCCGCCACATTTCCCGTCTAGCATCTTCAGAGATCGTTTTGCCTCCCTCAAGGGCATCAAGCGCTTCTTTTCTTCTGTCAATACCCTTCTCCTTAACATTCAAAAGGTCGGCAAAGTCTCGGAACCTTGAGTTTGCGGCTACCTTGCTGTTGAGAATGTGACTGATCGCAACTTTGTGCGCCAAAATCATGGTGTTGAGATCTGTATTGTCGCTCTTGTATCCCCGGTCCTCGAGCGCAAGTCCGAGCGCAAGTGCTGTATGTTCACCGCTTGTTGCGACTTCTTGGGCAATAACATGTTTGAGAACAGCAGATGAAAATGCTGCGAGAACTTCTTCGAGTCGTTCGCCCCGACATTCGTCCAGCATGGTCTTTCGTACGATGGCATCTCGTCCGAGGACACCATTCTTCTTTGCTTGCTCGAGAGCTCGTAGTAGGGCGGCTCGCAAGTTGACCGATTGCGTTTGGTCAAGTGGAGGAAAGAACGGTTTTAGTTTCTAAAAATGTCAGTTTGACTCTCACATTTAGTTTGCTGTCTTACCTTTTTTGTTTCATCGGGATCCCATAGCGCAAAGAGCTGGAAGAGTGCCCATTCAACGCAATGTACCCTCTTCTTCAGGCCCTGCGCACTAGAACCGCCGCTCGCAAATGTTTGGGCCTTAATGCCAGGCCAATCCTCATGTTGATCGAGGTCCAAAAGATTCAGATTGGTCAAAAAAATCGACAGCGCCGGTGGTCCATGGTGAACATGAGGACTCGGCGCCGTCGCTGGGGCGTGTTGAGTAGATTTATTGGTGAAGCCGGCCACTAAGCGGGCAGACCGCGTACGAGGCTGAACTGCAGCCATGGTGGCATGTTGAAAGAAAGTGTTTCGAGAGTGAAGGTGCCGTTTATGTAGTTTTTTTCGGCAGATATGCTGGTACCACCTGAAAAGGCGGAGTGTAAATAAGGTAAGGCTGATGGTAGAGTAAACAAATCGGAAGACGGCAGAGTTGGTGGAGGTGGAGGTTGGAGGGGCTCAACGGCAACGGAACCCTGTCCTGACGGTTTGTGGGGCCGGCGCTACCCTGCACCGAGCGACGACCTCACCCGTCAAGTTTACTGTGGTAAACTCAACGGGTCAAACCTTTTGAAGATGACCGAGAAATGAACAACAGCTTCCATTCTGGCCATCATGACCTGCTTACACCCTGCTCCATGGAGTGGACATTCTGCGGCAACACGTACTTCAGTGAGCCCTAAAGCTCCCTTTTCGCAAACCTCCTGAAGACAGTACCACTTCCCAACCTTGGCCAGGAAGACGAAATCCAACAAATGGTCGACATGCTCTTTGTTCCCAGAAGTGATCAGTGGTTGGAACTCCTCCATGACTTGAGCATGAGTTGTTATGGGTATGGTGATCCTGTACTTGTGTTTCTCGACCATCTCGATGACGTTGTGTTGCCGAGTTTCTTCTCTTTGTTGGAGGGGGAGCTTGCTGCAACGATGCTATCTCTGCTTTTGCCTGCTCGAACGCCCTCTCGAGGTTTCGATACTCAGCCATTCCACCAGACGCCGTACCGAAAGCCGGCTTGATAGTGTTTTTGAATAACTCCATGCACTGATCCACTCGATTAAGTTTTTCGGCTAGGGGTTTTGTCTTCTTCTTAAAGGCTTCATGCTCCTCCTCGAGGCTCTTCCTTAAGGCGTGTTTTTCATCCTCTGGCACACCGTCCTCGTCGACTCTTTGGCGTTTACTGGAGTGTCCGGTGTCTTCGATGCGCGGAGGTGCGGAAGACATGATCGTGTCGTTGGTGATGATGAGAATATGTGTTGTTACTCCGAAGACAACGGGAGGGAAGAAATGAAGTGGGAAGTTGATTGGAGTGGTAAGAAAAGAAAAGTGAGGCGACAGGTTGTGTGTGAATCAGAGATTGGCGAGCTGTTGGAGAGCTGAGTTGACTGCCGCCTAGGTACCGAGGCCATGACACTGTTGACAGCTGCCAAGTGGATTCACTGTCAGTGAAGGAAAGACCCTTCAAACAAGCCCAAACTCCACAGTATTAAAGTGAAGATTTGCCATAAAAGTTCTGCGCCTGGTATTGGTATAAGTCTCTGCTTTAGCGAGTCTGATGGTTAGACGAGCTGAGTCTCAACCCCTGAACTGGATCATCTGGATGTTCCAGTCTTGTCTCTCAGGGGTTAGAAGTTTTTGTCACCTTCGTCACGAAATCTTACAACATTGCATCACTTTGGAATTTCATTTTAGCTTGTATGAAGCGTCTCTTTATTGCTATCCCCTAATATTGACCTTGAGAATTACCTGTTCCGTCCCATCACACCTAGCCCTCCAAAGAAGACAAACGAGAACTCCCAACCAAGATTGACAAAAGAAATATGGTAGAAGTAGCTGTGATTGAACTTGCCTTTTTTAGTTCTTTTCTGTCGATAATTCTTCGCGAACAAGCCGGGTCTACAGGAGGTTAGTAAAATAGCCAGCAGTACCACAAACCGCTCAACTTCACACCCATCAAACGAAAGTGTACTTCACCTCCGCCGAATCAAGCTGAACATCATTGAAGTAGGGCCCATTACCATCCTTTTCCTCCTCCTCCTCCTCTTCCTCCTCCTCTTCCTCCTCCTCTTCCCCCTCCTCTTCCCCCTCCTCTTCCTCCTCCACACCAAGCACAATTTCATCAGGCCAGGAGTGCTCCTGCTCCCGTATAACGTACATAAGTTTATCATGATGGACGTCATCCTGATCCCCAAAGCCTCTGAGCACATAAGTAACATCAGGCGCATGCTCTGCATACCCGTAGGGTACTGGGCTCCCAGGTTCATCTGCCTCGGGAATGGTGTGGAGTCTTCGAGGGAACTCCTCGATCTCAACATCATCGCCCTGAAAGGTAAAGTCCTCAAGAGAACATCTGTGATCCTGAGGAGCGTCAATGGAGTTGAAATAGAAGTCAGAGCAACACCCGCATTCCAGGACATCTTCCAAGTCCATCCCGTCATCAGATGGATCAGGGTAATGTTCCTCGAGCCGAACATCTTCAGATTCATCCTCGTCAAAATCGCCCTCTTCGAACTCATCGGCTTCGATTTGAACCTGCTCGTACTCGTCAAACTTACGCTTTCGCAGTCCCGAGCAAATGTCTTCGATGTCAGAAACTCTTCGAGGAATTGTATAGGAGACACTATCATCCCCCGAGGAGCCACCAGTGTCGGAACTCTCCTCGCTCGACTCCTCAAAATAAGACTCCGAGACGTCGGCCTCATATTCACCTTCACGCCAACAGCCGCTGAAACCCTCAAAGTCCTCTGCAGGGAAAAAGGGATACTCAAGGGTGAACTCATGAAACGAGCCCTCGTACTTCACATCGGCTTCATCCATCTCAGCATCGCGGTTGCCGACAAAGCGGTATCCAGGAAGGTGCCCGTTCAATTCCGACAGTGTCTTCGAGTCCCGTCCAGGGACAGGGACAGGCGAGAGACAGCCATACACAAAGTTCTCGTCTAGGCCCTCTTCCTCAACATCAAAGACACCATCATACTCGCCACCTTGCGGTACGTTCATCTTGATGTCTCGGTTCTCGGAAAAGAGTGTGCCAGAGTAATAGTGATCCCACTCGACAGGGGACGTGACACCCCGGGTCATGGGAGATCCGGGGGTGGCGTTGGGAAAGGAGACTGTGATAGTAGGCACAGTCATTCTGAGGAGGGAAATTGAAGGTTAGAAAGGGTTTAGAAGTCGGAAATGCTTTTTGTAGTGATATGAAAGCGGCGCTTGTTTGCGGAGAGGGCAGTGCTGTTGACTAAGGGTTGATGAACTCTGCGGATATGAGAGTGGCTCTGATCTGGGCTCGCTGGGAGAGCTATATACACATGCGAGATGTTTTAACGCAAGTAACTAAATTCAACAGGAGAGTGATTTGTTCGCATGTTGTTTTGGGGACCAGCTACATGTTCAGTGATCACTTCAACCAACAAAGACGCATTTATCGCGACTCTAAAAGAAAATGGATGTCCATCCGACCACAACTTCTGAACATGCAATGCCATTCAATAAACTTCTCGGGCAATAATTAGACGAGAAGAAGTAACAATGAGCACGTAGACCTGCAAGACATTTGTAGTCGATGTTCAGCCTATAGACTGATTGTTACGCTGGACATTGCTGCTATTAGATCTTGGGCCACAATCATACACCAAATGGCCTAAGTAATGAATCGCTAAAACTATGTCAATATTGAAGCAAGATCCGGGTGTGACATTGCGAATCTCGATTCCGAGAGCCTGAGTCATCATCAAAACTTTAGACCATGTATTAAGATAATAAAAACAACTGGTCTAAGGGCGTGCTAAGGCTATGTAAAGCTTGCCTAAGCCTGTCCACAACTTAGGTTAGGGGTACCAAGTCTTCTTCCATCCCTAGTCCTGCACCCAGCCAAGGGGGTTTTCGATCCATGAAACTTCATCGCAACCAGTGCAGAATTCCGATTCTAGTACGATTCCATCACCAAAATCCTCTGTGCGTGTGGACGTAAACTTCTTGGTGAGCCAAGAGCAAGAGCAGGGATCAGTCGGATGGCTATGGCATCGCAGCTGCCCTGCAGCACTCTACCAATTGCGGGCAGCCCTATCACCAAGAACCCGTCCACCAACAACAGCCCGATAACAGTAGAAGTACTTAGAACCGTAAGATGGGTTATCGATAAAAGACCGCAATACACGTTGTGCACGAGGAGGAGTCTGCCAGTGTTCTTCAACAGAGGCTGCGTCAGGCAGGGTAGGGATTGCGGCGAACAAGTCCACACCAGAACAATTCAGGGCCAGGTGAAAACGAATAAGGTAATAAGGCGACGGCCTCGGCTCTGCCTCTGGCGTCATGCATCTACACCGAGTGAGGACCGCACACGCTTTGATCTTGCGAGGATCATTGGGGAAGCTCTGGGCTTGTGCCTCTTCGGAAGGCTTGACGTGTTGTTTCTCACGGTCGGACCCCTGTGGTTCTTGGTTTCCCTCCGTTTCGGCTGCCGCACTTTCAGCGTCCTCGGGGGACTCGTCCAGGTTTTCCCAAGACATTGCAAAAAGTCGACGACATCCCGGAGCTGGAAATAGTTAGTTCGCTACTAAGTTCCCACGAGGGTATCTTCCAAACTCACGTCGACGTCCACCCAAGAATCTGACATCTCTGAATCGGATGGCATGATGATGATGATGGTGATGGTGATGATGGTGATGATGGAGAAGAATGTGCTGTTGATGTATTGATGTCGATGAGTTGTGAAGAGCGAAGTCTGAAGTCTGAAGTCTGAAGTCTGAAGAACGGAGAATGGTGAATGGAGAATGCAGAATGGAAGTGCCGAGATCATAAACGAGATACGATGGATATAGACCTACGCGCGGAACGGAGGAGGTGCGAATGGGTGATGTCCGATGGGTCACTTGTCTCGTCATCACCCCTTCCTTGTCGACCTCAAGCAATCTTTTCTCAACGAAATGAAAGTGCCAGTTTCCTAAGATACATAAGAAATTTCTTCATACAGCCCATAATGCGAAACCGTAAACACCAGAAAGCTCCCATCCTTAGCAAAATTCCCAACTCCTTGACCAAAGTCCACATTATCCCCATCCTTGTCCGTCCTTTCCTCGAGTGACTCTCGCAACTAGAGAGAGCTCCAAAAGATTTCCAAGAGCTCCTCGTTGGCAGCTTCCAATTTGGCTTTCAAGTCTTCCACCTCTTTTTCAAGACGCATGGTAGAATCTCTCCAATACTTCATCATAAAGGCCTTCGACTTTAGACGTTCCTTAAGTTCATTAATGTAATCGGACATTTGTTGTAAATTTTCTGGACGTGGGCTTTTCAAGCTTTCCTCAATATCAGAGTCATCGCTGGATTCCTCTGCACTGTTGTCTGTATCGGCTCCTACAGAGCTGGAATGCTCGTCAAAGTTGGTCGGCTCGTCGTTGTTGGACCTCACGTCTCTCTCTGGTGTCAATAGCTGCGATTTGGGCTCGACCTCATTTAGTGGTTGTGTGAGACTGCATCTTCGCAGACTAGAAACAGTCCCGTTGAGGTTGCCAGTGTGCTCGATTTGTTGTTGATTGCTGACCTTGCGGAACTTCCGGGGCGCATCGTCCTCAGAGTCGCTAGACAAGCGGCGCTTGGTCATTTTGATGTGTAGTAGATTGGGAAATGGTAAGTGTCTTTAAGTGAGCGCCTAGTATGTAGGCTGGTGGTAGGTGATTATGGAAGTGAGTGGTTCAGATTCTGTAAGAAGATAGGATCGGTATTTATACATGGAGGATTTTATTCAATATATGCCGGAGGAATTCACCCATATGCCTCCTTTCATGCATGACACCTTGGTTTGCAATTATTGGCCTTTCATGCACATTGCAATACTAAGGTCTTTGAGAGCGGAAACCCGCGGTAGAGACGCATTGAAAGACTCACAGCACTCTTATCAACCGATATTCACATGATTCCGAAGCTAGAGACAGAGAAGATTATTCGTGAAAGGGGACATGGCGAAAAGATTGTCTGCAACCATTTCCCATGTTTGACCAGACCATTCATGGTGGACCGCCAACAGATTATGTCTGCTTGATCTGTCTGTCTTCCTGTGGTCATCCCGATCACACTTCAAAGCGCCTCTCACGAGTAAGTACATGCCATGTATCATTCACCGGCTGCTCTATGTTAGTATCTGAGCTTGAGTCTGAAGGTTGTGTGCGCAGACGGTAAGAGAGTTCGAGCTTAGTCTGCGTAAAGCTCAACGTCTTCCGAAGATCCTCTCTGTCCATGTTGATAAGTTGTGGTGATGGTGTTTCAAGTGGTGATGACGGTAAAAAGAAAAGCAACTCTCAAAGCTCTCGACTTTGCTTTGGTACGACTCCACTCCTTCTAAGGCCCTTTGGCTGTTTCCCGGGGCAAGCGTATGAGTGTTTGTCTGAATCAGCGCCCCTCTCTGTCAGTGCTGGCACTGTCAGAACTCAGAAGTCGACATCCAATAGAAACAATGCGCAGTTCTCTACGAGGATCAATATCTTGGGATTATAGAAATAATACTTGTAGTACTGTCTGGATGATGTTGAATTTGGATCGTGCAACTCACTTATCCCTCCAACAGGCCAGAGTGGTCCAGAGAAGGGACATCCATGTTAACAAGAGCAAATATCCATCGAAACATTCATATTGATTGTTTATTGGTGTCTTTTACCTTTGTGTCCTGGGGGCTGAAGCCTCTTTTTAAAACCCTAACCTTACGCCAGTCCATGTCTGGGTAAGGTAAGGGGTCTGCAGCACATTCTCATCGACAAGTGAGTGAACTGTACCACCAACCGAATAATGTGCTTTCAAACTTCAAATCACATTCATCTTGAACTCAAGAGAAAAGACATGCTCTCCATATACCCAGAATGATATGTTTGCTAAACTCAAACCCCCTTTCCCCCTTCCGTCCCTAGCCCCTATCGCATTGCATGAGGCACCCAAGACCTCATGGCTCACGTCGCATTTTGATCAGCCCATCTTTCCTTGTCAACCAGGTACATTTCAAATCTCCATGCAAAGAGCAGTAAGGCGTTCGTCCCCCTTCGTCCACAAGAAAGCCAACCGTTTTTCCTTCGCCCAGTGACCGAAGACAAAATGACAACTCGGGAAAGGTGACCGAGTCTCCAGCAAAGCTTAGCAGTGCAGCTCGTCGCTTTTCATCCTCTAGAACAGTGCATAGGAGTGCAAGGTCGTTTATGCTAAGGTCATCATCTTTGATGTCAAGCGGCAAGGCGATGGCAGCCGAGGCGAGGCGCTGAAGTCGGCGAGAAAGCAGATTGCCTCGTCCTTCTTCGGGCTGGGGAGCCTCCAACTTTTCGACTTGTTCTTTGAGTCTATTCGCGATAGATTCGAGATGAGCTGTGGCGCGGAGAGCAGTGTTTTCTGCCTGTAGACGTGCGATCATGGTGAACAACTCTCGAAGGTCGCGTCTGGACTGCTCGGAAAAGGAGGTCTCGTCAAAATTCGCCTGCTTATTCATCAGCTCCAGAAATATTGGTGATTCTCCCCTTTAACTGTACATACTTTTTCAGAACTACTGCTCTTCGCAGCTCTTTTGGCGTTCTCTTTACCGGACATTGTGTAGGCGTTTTGGGGGATGAGACGTAATGGTTAAACATGTGGAGATGAACAACATGAACACTGAAGGGCGGATGAGAATGCGAAGCATTTATGGCCTGGTTAAAGGCATTTACAGGTTTACAGTGTGTAACTTTACAAGCAGTGATGTTAGAGAACTGTCAGTCAGTGCCACTCCTACTCACTCTTCCTGGGCACTGAATCACAGATGGCGCTCGATCATCGCAGCACACACTCCATTTCTTTTTTTCTTTCTTCCTTTTTTCTCCTTACCTCCTCACCTGCTCATTTCATCGTTTATCGGCATTCAGAAACTTCCCTTTCAACTCCGCCAGAAGAAAGGATGTCGTCGCTGCCAGCTGCTGCCAGCGCCAACGCAGGCTCTGGACAGGCTGCGAATGGTGACACATTTGTCAGTATATTAGCCCTCCAGGCCAACGGAGTTGTTAACCGATGTTCGAACAGGAGTCCCTTCGCCAGCGCTTGCATGAGGCCGAACACACCATCACCGGGCTGAAAGCAACACAAGATTTCGTTATGGCCCAGAATGCGGAGCTCAAGAAAGAGAATAACCAGCTGCAGGAAGACATGGCCGTGCTCCGATCTCAGAACTCACAGGCTGGCAACAATGGCAATGAAGCGGTTGCAGGCACCAGCGTGACTCCGAGTCCAGAGGACGTGAAGAACCTACAAGAGTGTCTCCAGGAGATCAAACACGAATCCAAAGAGATCAATCTCCAATCCCAAGAGGTTCATCGACAATCAGAAGAAGTTCGGCGACAAACCGTCAAACTTCGCGACTGCGTGCTCAGCAAACAAGACGAGTTTAGTCGAAAGCGACGCCGTACAGATTCGGAAGCCAATATGAATGAAGAAGAAAGCTCGGTAATGCAATTTCTCAAAACGTGCAAACGGTACAACAGCCAGACAGCCCGTTGCTCCATTACCTTTAACAGCACACTCGAACGCTTCATCGAAGACCTATGCATTGTATATGCAACAAGGACAGCAGTATGTCACGGAAAAAGAAGACAAAATCTGGAAATGTTTTTAAACTCCAAAAACAAACCTGGGTGGCATTGTCTTCGAGAAGTCTGTGAGAAAGGCAAGCTCTCTACCGAGGCTAAAAACTTTGTCGTTTGTCCACACCATGGCTCCGACTGCGAGTTCCTTATCGAGAAGCAGCAACCCGGTCAGGGTAGAATCAGTTTCGCGGCATTCGGGGACCTCAAAAGTCTCGCGAAGTAACAAAATCGCCCAGTCCACTCGGCGCCGCGGCTAGCGAGGGAGGACTCATTCAGGTGCGACAATGTTTAGGGCATCGGAGACAGCAAGGTCACTCGAGATATCACAAAATAGTAGCTAGAATCCTACCATTTTAGCTCACTTGTGCTTCTCGTATTCTGCACCGTGAGGTTCCGTCTCAGCCATCGACCTTGTACAAAAGGTTGAGAACAATGTACTCACTTATAAATCTCCAATGGTCGGGATTTCGCTGAAGGAAATAAAGATTCGACTGTGACAATGTTAACAATACCAATTGCGGTTGGTCCTGGAACAGTCTCTTTGGTGACGGATCTTCTCAAGGCTTCTGTTCATCCTTGAAGGGACTGAACCAGATCACAACAAGATCACAAGAAAGGCTCAGATTTGCCAAAAACACTCTTTCCGACCTGAAACTCTTATGTTGTATTCAAAGCCCAATGGCTATGCGCTGTGTGATAAATCGCTGTAGGAATACTCCAAAAAACTCTCCAGCCTCTCCTGAAGTTTGTCATCCGCCATGCCCGATAAGCCCATTTGCATAGTGCCAGTTGTAGAGCTCAACTCTCTTTTCTCCCTCTATAGATCCAGACCAAGCGTTCCCAAAATTTATTTATCGGCATTTGTCCAGCACCCTGAGCTTCTAAATCATGAGCTGATCTTGTTTTCTCGGTGGCTGAGGCTGGGCTTTGAGATCGTCCTAGAACTTGCCGGTTTCTCAGCTCAGGTGAATTCTTGCCACAACCCAACAATCTAGAGCGTCGCTCTCTGTGGGGAGTTTATTCCTTGATGGCCTCTGTTCCACAGAGTGGTAGGTTAGTTGACTGTCGTCATTCTCTGGAGATGGGGGCTCAAGTGTTGTGGTACCTTTATCTCCATTTTCAGAAACGCTATCTTCATCATCGGTAGGAACCTCATCGGTAGGATCATCATCGCTGGAATAGTCGTCGGCAGGGTAGTCATCGTTTGGATCACTTTGTTTAGTTAGATACTTGTTCCAAGGGGTTGAGATGACCACCGTACAGTGCTTCTTCTTTATCCTTCTTAAACTAATAGTAGGCATCTGTGTTGAATCAGCAGAAAGTCAAGACAGGTTAACTCATATTCCTACGCTTGTCTCTGCTCTTGGTACTGGAGCGCGTTCGTGATCTTTGACGTTTGTTGGATAGAGACATTGCTAAATCTGGAGTTATGGCGGTGGACTGTTCGTGGGCAGGAGAGCTTTCTTAGGTTCTGGTCGAGGGGCTCTGTTATGTAGTGGTTTATAAATGATGAGTCTGATGATAAAGGGGGTTCAAATAGATGAGTCACGAAAGAGATATTACCATGGTTTATTGTAAGATGGATGCAATTAAGGTCCAGGTTACATTGCGTTGAGGGCCAAAGGCTGTTCTGTTGCTTTTAGGGATTTCCAACGGAAAGTCTTTTGTGAGACACTTGCAGCTACAGGCAGCTTCCATCCTCGCCATCAAGCTCCACCTAACTCGCAGTTGCCAGCAACTTGCAACCACCACCTGTGTTGGCACTCATATGCCACTTCCCAACCACGTGAAGCGACTTTTCTGCAACACTCACCATGTCTTCGTACTTTCGCAACAGAGAAGAGGATCGGAACCGAAGCCACGGCGACGACAAAGTAGCTTCTCGTAAGTGCCTACCTGTTTTGCATCTACCTTGGTTGCTCATTATTACCCACAGAATGGGGCCAACACGTTGATGCTCCCGAATGGAATGATGAAGCACACTCGCGCTTTTACGCCAACGATCGAAGTCCCGCATAGGAGCAGGATTCCCGTCAAGTTGAAACCGTAATGGCCGAAAATGCAGAGCTTCGACGAGATCTCATCCGTTCACAGAGGACCAGTCTCCAACTTCTTGACACGCAAAAGGAATCGACCGAGCGCATCCGTGAGCTCCAAGACAGCAACTACGGCCTGCAAGAGGAAGTCGCAAATATGCGTGCCCAGCTTGCGTTTGCCACCGGGAACATCATCAATGAGATCCAAGACAAGGTCGATTCTGTTACATGTTCAGGATCCAAGGTACTTGCTCTTAAGCAGCAAATCACTGAACAAACCGAAACCATCGTGAAATTGAAGATCCAGAAAAGGAAGGCAGTCACAGAGCTCAGTCAAGCTCAACTCCTGATGAAGAAAAAGAAAACGTCCTCCTCCAAATCAACAAAGGCAGAGAAGAAGAAGTCTGGAAAACATAGCACATCTTCCAATGCCAATACAGCTGTTGCCCCATCTCTGATCACTGCCCCTCGCCAGGCCCCATCCCTTGTACCATCAGCTCAAGCATTGGTTGAAAAGGAATTGGTTGAAGATGTTATGCGCGATCGTGTGATCCGTGATGCGCATCTCACTTCTGGAGTCGAAGTCCATCTTCAAGAGGCTCTTTTGAAGGCCAACGTCGGGAAGAACCTGCGTGGTTTCATTGATCGAGACAAGATCGGCTGTTACTACTGTTTTCACGAGGTTTGCGAGAAGGGACCTGATGCCTGGGTTGAGCAGCGCTTGGCTAATGGTGGATGCAAGCTCGGGAGCGACAAATGCAATAGTCAAGGCGGTCAGTGTTGGGTCTCATAGGAGGCTTCAGATCTTCAATCCTGATGTGGTCACTCCTGCTTGAAGTTTCAGTGCGCCTTTCTCATATTGGGGGCAGCATGGGTACCTATGCCACTTTCAATAAACTTCAGCTTGTTGCCGTCGGAGGAGCGGGGTAGCTAGGCAGGCGGTGGAGTCCCGAAATTGTGGGTCTATCGCACCGACAGACACCGGACCTGAACCCCACTATGCCGGAAGTTAATTGACCTCACTTGTTGAACTTGAAGGTATTGATGTTGATCAAAGCAGCCACAAGATCTCACATATAAATGATATAAAAGGTGAGAGTGATCTATTGACTCGAATCCGTTACATGCTAGTATTTGGGAGAAGAACCAAGCGTGCCGTAACTCGCTCTGTCTAAACATGTCCAGAAATAGCTATCCAACTCAAACGATAAAAGGTATCCAATCTAGGCCAACCGCGACTTACCACGCGGGCATACTACGCACCAATGATGACAAGAGATGCCATCCAAAATAGATCATGACTCCATAAGTTCTATCGAATTATATAACCACTTCATCACAAGCCTAGACCAAAATTGGCCAGCCACTGCAGCGCTCGAGAAAGACCACGACCTGTCGCAGGGACATTTGGCTCTGCATCGTGAGTGTCGCTATTAGTCTTGACGGTTAAGTCGTAGCGAGATTGCAGCTCTGGTGAAATCCTATCTCGGACTCTCGAGGGTGTTTGGAGGGGACGATGGATGAAGCATCGGGAGCTTTCATTGAAGGTAAAGAACACGGGCTCGGGGTGTGTCCAAGGCCACAAAGGCTTGGGCTCAACGTCTTCAACTACAAGGGGAAAATGGTCAGTAGGGGGTTCAAGGAGTGGTCGGGGAGCTCACGCCAGAGACGCCAATATTCTTCGTCGATGAGATAATGTATGTGATCAGTCTCCGCCTCAGTCCAATCTTTTGCTTGGATCATCGGGAGAGCCCTCATAATTCTCGCCTGAGCTTGATTTCGCACTGCTTTCTGTAAGGCTGGGTCGTCGTGTCGTGCCCAAGCGAGATAGGCATTGACATACTCTGTTCTCCGAGATCTCGTGGGGTTATCGCCCGGCCACGGCTCCAAGAAGGCTTTGACCCTCACAGTTGCTATAGGAGGCACATAGTCGAGATGAGGGACTGGCTTGTCCTTGTTGAGCTCTTCTGTGGACGCTGTGACGTCGTCGGAGAGGGAGTCGGGCCAGCTACAGTTTGTAGGCGAGGACATTGTCGTGTTGAAGGTTGGTACCAAGGACTAAGTTGGGAGTTGAGAATAGAAGGAGAGACATTTTGAAGAGTTGAGGATAGGTATGTTTATGATGAGAACTGTCATTGTTTTGATGAGTGACAGTGGATTTTGGCAAGCTAAGGTAGGTACCTTTAGGTAGCGGGCAGGTGCAGAAGCATTTTGCGCCTTCCGTTTGCTGAGCCGTTTGCCGTTTGCCGCCCGCATCAACCAAATTTCGTCCACCTTTCATCTTCACCTCCGTTCCCCACCAAACACGGTGCTTCAATCCTCATCTGCACAACAACAGGTACCTTTCCATCGCGATGCCTAAGTCTGCTCCTCCTCCTCGTCAGGGCAACTTCCGATCCAACCCCTACGGAACTTGGATCTCTCCCGGCTTTACTAGCCAAAGCAACTATTACCCAAGTCCTGCCTCCTCTCGCTTTGACGACCCGCCTTTCGGTATGCAGCCGCGCGCCTGGGGCCCTCCATCTTTCGACTCTCCCGAGGACTCTTATGATGTGATCGTCCCTCCTCCTGAGTTGACCCGCGGCCAGCGCGTGGCCCCCGCTGCTCCGTCTCCTCCATACGGTGCTGAGACTACTGAGAAGCTCTCTCGAGAAGTCCTTTTTGGGGATCCTCCGATCTCTGCCGTGGCTGAGAACCCAAGAGCCCAAGAGTCCCAGCCTGCGGAAGACTTCAAACTTGTTCAGGATATCAAGCCCGCCCAGGAGTTCCGGTCTCCACAGACGCAACCGTTTCCGAGGCAGAAGCAGCCTCTGAAGCGAGTTGACCGCATGGTCCTCCAGGCTGTGACTCGCAACAGCAAGAAGGCCCCCGACCTTCGTGTCGTCAGTAACAGCTATGGAGGTGGCACTCAGTGCAACGTCTACAGCAAAGTGCCCTCCGTCTCCAAGGCGATATCTTTCAATGTTGATGACGAGGAAGCGCTCCTCAAGGCTTACCGCCACGTCAAGGCGATGAACCCCGGTGCTCCTGTCGGAGGTATCATGTTCAGTATTGGAGCAAAGGGCGACGCCAGCCGGGTTGACAGCATCAGCTGGGACTCTTTTGCTGGTCGCTCTGGTCTTGGGAGGAGCTTCTCCATGAACCTGAATGGTGACAAGATTGACGTCTTTCGCCGTGAGTCTGCTTCTGCATTGTGTCATTGATTCTGTTGCATACTAAAGATTGATAGCCCGACGCTAAACAGTGCGTCCTCATCTCTTCATCATGTCGAGTATCATGTATCTGCACAGACGTTGAGTTGGAAAAAGCAAAGGCCACGAACGGGCATATGAAGCAGTATACGAGGGGAAATGGTATGCATTGTAATGAAAGATGTCAACAATCATGGGATAGCGAAGTACCCTGGGCTGGATAAGTTCTTGCTAGGAATAAAATTCTGCTGTTGTGCCAATATTGATCACTTCTCGACTTGTGTCGTCAAAGAGAAAACTACCTGGATTATGATAAAAGGTCACCAGAATATGTTGGTTGCTTTCATCGAAGTGATTATTATTTGACATTCTATGGATCCCCAAACATAATTGCTTCGAGTAATCATTAAGCCGGAAAAGAAAAAGAATAATTGACAACAAGGCAATGGTCCAAGAAAAGTTCAAAGAACTAGCTTCATCACTGGTACAGAAGTCGGCACATAAGACGCAGCTAACGGTAGCACTCTAGAAGACGTAAAACTGCCGACGGAAACAGACTTTTCATACTGGTTTCTTTTCTGGGCCCTGGAACTTATCGCTGTCTTCGGAAGCAAATCATCTAACAGGTTTAGCTTTTATCCCCTTTCATAACCAGAACCAGACCGAGCTGCCCAGTTATTTCCGCCCTGTCCTTGCGGTGCATATGAACGAGATCGGCCGTAGCCCCCACGACGGCGCTGTCTTTGCTTCTTGGTCTGGAACCTACGCCGGCGATCCTGGTATCGGACTTGGTCCCTCTTTCGTGGTTGACCACCTGCAGCCTCAGGAACGTCAGGGACATGTTCAAGTTGTTCCTCCATCTTCTCTTCGTCAGATACCTTAATTGATATAATCTCTCCGTCTTCAGAACCACCCATATGTGGCTCTTGTGCAGGACTTGGGTCAGGCTGTTTGGCGAAAGGGTTTCGGAGGTTCCCCTGGGCTCTGTTAGGCTGGTTCGTGAGAAACGCCTGGAATGGATTGAGCTGGTCCCTATAATCAGCTGTATTCTGGACCAGGTCACCAGCGACGGAGTCGAACGACCGATGGATAGGATTGCTTTCTACTCCGAAATGTCCCGCTTGCTGAGGATTCCTAGGAAAGCCACCAAAAAGCGCAATTTTGGGCAGAAAGAAGTTATTGGTTGGGACTTCCCGTCCATCATCCCGGCGATACAACATATCGCGTTGGGTGGCAGGCAGGTTTACTGTAGCATTGCAGAGCTTTCTCCTCTCAAGCTTCATCCAAACCCATTTTTATTCCTCCAATAGCTCCTCCAGCCCTGAGGGGTAACTTCTTGAGGTTTGACTCGCGCAATATTGTAGATGATGGACGTCACAAGAGATACTCACCCCGCAATCATTTAGACGGTCCAAGGCGCCGATTACGACATCCAGGTCTCCAGTACGAACCAGCATAACATCAGCTGATGTCGGTACTGCGCGCAACCCAGCCTGATCAGCTATCAATGCCAGAAGCTTGGCGTGAGGTGTCGTAATGAAACCAGCAGTTTTCGATCGTTCTTGATGTAAGCGAAAGCACTCTAGTACTGGAGAAACTGAGAAGTTGCCACAGCCGAGGTGGCTCAAGATACCGGCCTCTTCCGTAGAGAACCCTTCGCCGTCGTCTGCCCGACAGATGACTGTCCATCTGATAATGATGGGGAGGAATCGGTACCCGTTTGTCTCCTAGAACAAAGGATGTGTCATGATTCTCTTGAGCTTGTCGCAGAAATGGAACGTCCACAAGGGGTTACGTTTCATTTGTCCAGCATGCATAAAACTATCACTACCGCTATTGTCGAACTCGAAGTCGTGATACAGCGATAGCAGCGACAGAGGATCCATGTGGCAGAGATGAAAGGAGGTCTCGAAGACCGAGGAAAGATAAGCGCCGCGATCGGGCAAGCCCTGTATTGCAGCCTTGACTAAACCACTCTCCCATGATGCGCCCAACTCATCTTCTTGAACTTGGCTCCAAGTGTGAGAATCGATGAGTTTTGCGAGCTCATACTGCTCTTCTTCTCTGATTCTTTCCCTACTGGTGGTAGCGGATTGCCTGCTTTTCTCCCTGGCAAGATGGACTGAGTTTCGATAACTCTTGATGAAGTCCGCGACAGCTTGACTCTCATAGGGGTCGGGCGATGCCAAATCATTCTCACGGCCGAGCTGTGATGTGTCAATAGCTCGGCTTGGGGAGTCCCCATAATTGCTGGGAACGTACTCATCACCCATCCAACTTTGGTGGCTGTCTCTTTCATCACCCAGTCCTGGCGCTGGAGATGGAAATCGCCTCTGCGATTGACGGGCAGCATTTTCCGCGGCGATAGTCCTTTTATTCTTGGACCCTCGAGGTCTCCCTCTCCCTCTACGTATGGGAGGTGCTTGGGCTTGATCAGGAGTAGAAACGCTGTCGTTCACAAGGTCGATGGGAAGAAGCTGGCTCCCATCTCCAACCTCAGCCTGAGTGTGCTAGCTCTGGGGAGTTACAGGTAACCCCGCGTCCTGTGAGCTTTCGCCTGGCGGCGAATGACTTTCATCCATTCTTTTCCGTTTTTGCAGTGATAGTATTTGATCTGCCCGTGCGAGCTGCTGTGAGATTTAGGACGGATGGTGGTGAGGTTGTGAAAGGAAGTCTGAAGAGAGGCCCACCCGTGAGGCGGCTTTACCAGGCTTTGGCCTAAGGCTAGGGACCGTGCTGTGATAGGAATGCAGCGCAGCCCAATTTCACAAATGAGCTTCTTTATAACCCAAGTTAGCGGCTGTGACCAGCCAAAGTGGTACTGAGGACCCTGGTAACCCGTCTTGGCCGTCCACGACAGTGTCAACTCGGAAGGGCACTGACAGATGGGGGATAGTCTACGCTGCAATTGTTTCCACAGCCGTCTATTCATCAAGATGGCGAAGGTGTTTGATTGGAGTCCGAATGATTAACCTGTTTGGGCCCAACAAAGCAAATGAATGTTGAACTCTTGACATGGAACTCACAGAACAAAGAAAGAAAGGCTGATGGCGTATGTTTGTTGCTCAGCATCAACACGCATGACAATTGGCAAACATGATGAGTATGTGAGATCCTTATATTCCCATTTCGTGTTTTTACACGTTTGAGATGCTGATGTCACCCAAAAGACTGCAGTTTGAACTGATTGATCATTGGTTCTCCTTCAGAAAGAACCTTTAGTCCACGTATAGACTGTGCACTCACTTTCACAGACAAGCATCATAGCCAGAAATCACTTTCTGTGAATTTCAAAATACTAAGAACAACAGAAAAGAGCTCTTTGTCCAATTCTCACGTCAATGTAATACTCTCAGTACGTCTATGGGCCTACCGCTTGGCTCCTATGTCCCTAGATTCTTAAGTATTGATATCTCATATCTCAGAGCGTGGCATTATATGGACGATGGACCACCAGCCGATATTCTGTTCGCATTTTGATATGGCTGAGTTTATCCGGAATCACTGATGCATAGCTGAATCCATCACAGAGTCATTCATACGTGAATTCACTTTTGAGAGCTGCAACAAACTCCAGTGAACCAAGTCAGAGCAAAGGCTGCGACAGTCGTGTCGAGGCGAGTACCACTCAAGGACCCAGATAAGGAAGTCTGGATCCTTCAGAGACCGACATGCATCGCACCTGTCATTTTGACAATTGGGTATGAAGGGTTCTGGCATAACGCAGCCCTCAACAACCTCAACAGCCTCAGCAGACTCATACAGCTGGACATTGAAAGTCCACGACAGAGACAAGTCTATGGCATCAATACTGCGCCGTGATTAATGCTGCTCAAAATCTCCCGCCGGGAACGACAAGGACTTTGTATATGCTGGGCCTATTTCAGGAGAGCAACGGGAATTATCGTACGATTTGCAACAATGTCGACCAAGGCCTAGCATGCTTTTGACAATAAGCACGAGATCGCCGACATGGCCTTCCTGGAAAATACACAAGCCAGTTTTCTTTCATGATACGAACTCATTGTCACGGATGGACAGGGAGTGATCATTCATGAGACCAAGTCCTTTGTTCCCAACCAACAAGTGATCCCTGCTCCCACCCCCCAACGTCCAGACAAAGGATGATGAATCTGAATGACACTGATAGCGACGGAGATGGCAAGACCCAAAAGAAAATAGTTAGTACACATCAGTTCATTGACAAGGGAAGAAACTAACAATAGTCCAGTACTGCAAACATTCCCAAAGCTGTTACCACAACATTGGCGCCAACTTCAACAAAGAGTCATCTACTGATGCTCTTATGGTTACCAATTTGTTTCTCTTCTTTCTGGGTATGTTTTTGAAATGGACTCACTGAACTGTTCAAAAGGTTAAGATTCATACTCATGGAATCATGAACGATGAGTGTTCTGGAGGCGTCCCATCGCCACTTGCAGCATCTCACGTCAACACTATACTAAATCGCAAAGAGATACGATCTGGCGGATCGGTGAGGCTCGACCTCGGTAAATCTGGTCTGCAAATTGTTGAAGTTTCTTTGTTCTACTAGTACCAGCTTTCGAAAGATGTATAATATCCAGCCATGCTCCCACCAAGTCTGGGGCCAACTAGACAGCAATATCAGTACTCATCCCCATTCTTCTACCCGCGCCAGCAAACAAAATGGACTGGGACTTGTACGATCTCGTCGGCGATCTTGATGATTTCGTCGAAGATCCTACGAATGAGAGCATCTTCGCCCACGTCAAGTTCGGGGCCGCTGAGGGAAACATCATTGAGATCCCGTCCGAGTTGTTTAAGAGGAGACTTGAATTTGACACCAAGCTCGTTGTTGTCGTCGCGGAAAGCAAAAAGGCAATGATGGACAAGAGCCTGATGCCTAAAGTCGGCGCAACCGTACGGGATGCTTTAAGTACTGGACACCGGGTCAGATCGGATGTGGTAGTCTATACGTACAGCGAGCTTTTCACTCTTCTCAAGAGTTTTCGAGACCAGAATTTCTGGAACCAAGCTTCCCAGAACTTCTGCTTTCCCTTCACAACGTTCATGATGGATGTCGACCCTGATTTCAGTGCGGAATTTGTCCTGGCACTGAACGCTGCGACCATTTTCACCAAAACATTCAACGATAACCAGCAGAACCCAGGCACCACTGTGAGGCTGATGACCATGTCGCCTGAGCTCATCCACCCATTCATCTTGAAACTGTTCCAGCGATTTCACTCCGTCCAGTTCTTTACACTACCCGAAATTGAAGACAACTACGCCCCCGAGCATGTTGATTCGCCGAACATGAAGAAAGCACTGCGTAAGATCAGGGAGTGGATCGAGGAACATGGCGGAGGTCGGAAGAATACCATCATCACGTTCTGCGGTGGGGATCTTATGCCTGATGAATGGCGCAGAGACCCATTCATCAAAAACTTGAGACAGGTCCAAGTGATCCACGCCGGGATTCTAGGCATCATCCAGTCCAGCAATGAAGATATGCTGGTTTCCTTTCCCGAGACCTTTGAGACCGACTTCAAACTTGAGTTTTCTGGAAATGTGCACATAGTAGGGAGTCTTGTACGGAAACGACGTATCTTGGATCGGCAGACTGGTCACGAGGTTGAAGCCACACTGGTGCTGTCGAAGCGAGAGCGTGAAGCCCAGATATCCGCAGCATCGTGGTTCTATATCGATGACACGTTTGTACGGTTCTATGGACCCTATGATTACATTACGTCCCCCGACGTCGATTTCCCTCGTCGCATGAAGTTTGCCTGTGAGCAGATTGAAGGATTTGTCGCGGCATGGACGGATCTAGGAAACTGGCCTGATGAAACGTCCGACATTCTTAGCCATGTCTTGAATGTCGAAAATGCGACGGCTAACGACATTGCTCTCCCTCCTGGCACAATCCCTTCTGCCACAGCCGATGGGGATAGCATTGATTATTATAATATTAACTCTGCTCTCGATCGAACCCAGCAACGCTTGCAGCTCCAAGGCCTCATCGGACTCAATTATACATTTGGTACAGCCATCCCTGCCAACCGTGAGAGGTTCTTCCACGACCTGAACCAGGTTACAAGGTACATTGGCAAGGCCGCATATGCCACGGCACTTGAATCTACGCCAAAACTCAGTCAACTCAAGATGCACCTGCTTGCGGCTCTCTGGGTCGGTATGAAGCGACTCATCCAAGTCGACTGGCGAAACAACAACGGAGATGTCAGCCGGGAGGCTGGCAGCCTTATTGGCTTCAGCAGTACCGCCGCCATTGCTCGGTACGGCACGCTATGGTCCAAGCTGGGCCTGATGGAGGCCCTCTGGGCGAAGCACGCTTCAGGATTTTGTCCCGATAGCACTGCTTCACAGATTATTGATGGCCGCATCTCAGCCTCTACGTTCGCGAGGTCAACGTGGATGAGTTATAGGCAGAACATATCCGCCTTGGCAGCCCGTGAAGGTGTTGCAATGCCTTCTGTCGATGGCTTCTTCCTTAGAGACTTCGAAATCAGGGAAGATGAGTACGACCAGCTGTGTCGGGACTTCATGAAGGTGTACTCGAACCAGATCGGAATAGTCACGATGAAACGCGGCGACGTTTTGCACATAAAAGACTTTGCATCTGGAGAACGGCTCGATTACACGGCCGATGTTCTGAATCTGGTCGATTGGACATACATCATTGAGCAGGAGAAAGACACGCGTTTCCTTGGGTTCTATACCACAGCATCTCGAGTCTCACAGAGGACTAGGACCGAGATCTCTGACTGGAACTGGATCCCCGCTAGGCTCTGGTCAGAATGGAACCAGACTCTGCAGGCGGGAACAGAAGCTTTCAAGATGCACGGGGCCACTGGCCCGTCACGTCGGGTTCACAAGTCTCACCGGAATCCCGATGAAGTTGAGAAATGATTGTACTCCTTACTGGCATGTGTAAGTCTATTGTTCGTCGTTGATGTACGGACTGTAAGGAATGAGTGGAAGGCCTTTTTGAATGGGACGGTAGAGGTTTGAGTTTATGTCTGGTTGAACGTTTATGTTTGTCATTTACTTGGATAGCTCGATGTAATGCCAGTATTGGATAGGCCTTGGATAGTTAGAAGTTTGCGCAGTCTAGGTTTTGGTAGATTCCGAAATGAGTGAAGGTAGAATGTTTGCATTGGATGGTGAAGTAGAATCGGTGAATGTGATGTAGATAAATCCCAACAGAGCGGCGTGCGAAACCAATGTCCATTACATCGGCGACTTGGTCGTAGACACAGACAACTTCTTCGGCATTGATATTTTTAGATTGGCAAAGTAGATAATGAGACCAGTCTAAGTGACATTTGCCCGAGGACGCCATGCATGAGGATGTCGCTGGACTCTTGTGGAAGTCGAAGTAAATGACATAAACCATTTGACAAAAAGGCATAGAAGGCTCTCGGATACCGTGATCGACAAATTCAATTCTATGTTCAACTTCTCACGTTGCTTGATGGTCAGTCGAGGCTCAACAATGTCTGTCTGCTCTGAGGGTGGTCACGTGACCTGCTTGCATTCTCACCGTGCGATCCGCTCTCAGCCAAAGAAAGTAAACAACAAAAAGTCGCCTGTGATAGGAGACATCTCAACACAACAACCATGGACCTGCAACTGGACACAGAAATACGAAGTGTTCTCGAGTTAGTGCGCAGCTCTTTGCGCACAAATGGAACCCCTCTGGAAAATGCCATCCAAGAACTCAGAAGGGTCACTGAGTCCGCTAAGAATGCGACAGACACTTATCACTCCAAGCGGCTGCTCGATGAGAAGCTCGTAAGTTATAGATCCGAGGGAAATGATCAATCTCGCCTTGAGGATATGATGCAGCGCCTTTAGAAGAAGCTCGATGACTTTCCAGGTCGCAAACAGTTCAATGAAATGAAGCAGCAACTCGACAATAACACCAAATACTTGGAGAGTTTGAAGACAAAGTCGAAGAAGACGCCCAAGCGCAGCACAAAGCACCCAAGCAATAAACTTCCGGTAAATTAAGCAAAGAACCATACACATTGCTATAGCTAACTCAGTCACCAGAAGCATCCTCTAAAGCCAGTAATTCCGGCACGAAAAGCGCTCAAACACAGAAGCCCTAGTAAAGTCAAATTTAAGGGCGCCGCTAAGGGACGTCAAAGTAAACGTCTCGAACGTAGCAAGCGACAGCTTGAGGATGAAATTATTTCCGCGCTCTATGAAACGAGCAGACTGCGACAAGAGCTCCGAAAGGAGAAGAGGGCTTTGGCCAAAGAACGATCTGAGAATGCTCGAAAGAGCTTGGAGATTGACCTTTTACGAAACGATAACAAGAGCGCTCATCAGAACCTGAATGAGAGCAAAACCGCTCTTAAAGAGGCTCAAGAGCGATGTCTGGAGCTTGAAGCTTCTCTGCGATCGCAGAACGAGGCCACTCACGCAGCGCAAGACCTATACACTGAAGAATCTCCCATCACCTTAGACGAAAGCTTCGATGAGGCCGGTGATCTAGGTGATATGATTCCCTCAACGCCGTGCTCTCCTGTCGGGAACAAATCCCACGAGTATGACCAAAACATTGCCACGCCGCCACCAAGCCAAAAACGCCGCTCTTCGATCAGGACTGCCGCCGCAACACCACCAGAGACCCCTGTGGCTGGCCCTTCGAATAGCATAATACTGCTTGCTGATTGTTTCCCTGTCGTGGAAGACGAAAACTTTGATCCCGAGACGGAGGAAATCATGATTAATCACTTGAAATCTGACAGAGTGTTAGGCGCTTCAAAGAATTCCTGAAGCCCGGACATGAGAACTCATGGTTCTGTGTTGAAGACATTGTCAAGTATGGATACAGTTTCGGTTCCTGGAACGACAACATCTGCGAGAACGGTGAGCATGATGGTGTTTGTTGTAGGCAGGTCAAGGTTACTGTCGTCGATTCTACCAGACATCTTTGCTTCAAACGCGATGAGAGAGAGTGCAAGCTCATGGCAGGGCGGGTGGGACGGAAGCGAAATGGATTGGTAGGAACGTCTGAATTCTTGAGTCATATTGGGGGACATGTCTGTCGAAAGTCGAGATATTTGGACTGTTATGTACTGGTATATTGCTGTTGTGGACAATTGAATGTTAGGCATGGTCATTTCAGGGGGTTCACTTGATACGCTTATGACACCCTTAGCTACCTCCCCAGATGTATTTGTTACAAGGACATCACAAATACGATGAAAATAACTTGAATTTTCGAAATAACCTATACAGGACGCTACAACTATGGTCGCTATGCTCATATCCAAACTGTGGTTAAACGCTGTTCCAATAATGTCGATACAAGAAACCCCCCAATCCGAGCTGCTGAGACTCAATCCACAACAGCCATCTTGGCGGCTCTCATGGTCTCTAGATAAAAGGAATGTCTCTTCTGGAGTGTACAAGCTTGCCTTGAGGTCAAAATTTGTCAGTCAAAGACTGGAGGATACTCGCGACCTGAGGGTTCATCTTGTCCGGAGTTGTCGTTATTATCATCCGTGCCTCCGCAGTGACGTTTCGTAAGTCTTCGGAATCTGAACTCTCGATGTATTTTCTCTTGCGGGCACCCATTGTCCAGGGGTAAGGTAATGTGCCGATACTGTTGCAAGTGTCGAGTGGCTTGTTATAGAGTTGCCGCAGCATTGCGTATCCTCTATCGAACTTCTCTCGGCATTCAACAGTATCATCGGGATACCATGGCCACATTTTCTGTTTCAGGGTGACATCGCTCGATGCTTTTGGGGCTAATAAAAGACTGTAAGTATCGAGTTCCAAGATCAGAGGGTAGGGGGTCAACCGTTGTAACGCCACATGAAGAAGTCGACCGCAAGGTCTAACTCTCGCTTCTCTCGATATGATCCGATCGTGGACAGCGACCTTCCTGTAGAAGACTCCAAGATAGCTTGTGTTCTCTGGCGCATCTCCCACTAATTGACGGCGAAGTTCTTCTATCGGAGCCATCGCTCGAAGAGCAGGAACATGTAGCGGCGTCTTTGATGTGTAGTTGGATTATCTCTGGGGAACTGATTGACCCTTGCAAATGGCCTGTTTGAGCTCCTTGGAGGGGCCTGGGGCGGGTTCTTGAGGTAGTATGCTGGCCGTGCTTCGGTTTCTCTTGGTTGATTTGCGCTGATGCATTGGCCATGGGCCTCCTGCTCCTCCACGATAAACGAGTGGTACGTAAGTAAAAGAATGAAAATGATTCTGTAAATGTAAAAGTCTGGCCCATTACTGAATGTTGGGAAGTTGAATGGGACAAGTTGAGACCTCATCACACGGATATTAAAAAGGAGTCGTGCGCGTACCTGCCGCGTTTACCACAGTGAAACGTGCTTTCAATCGATACCAGTTTCACTTATTGAGAATGAAAGTCTTTCTTGTGGACTAATTCAATATTTGTTTGTCATCTTTATTGTAGACAGTGCATTGAAATGGAATTGCACTTATATTCGTCACTCAAACGGCTCAACTGTCGATATGGCGCACATTGAGCGTTCTCCATCCAGTGCAACTAATCCTTTGGTGCCAGATCCATCACTGCTTCACTACCTACTACAACTATTCGCCATGATTGTGTAAGAGCTATCCAATCATCTTTAATAAAAATGACAATACTCACAGTCCTAGTTGTAAGAGGTAGATGAGGAACATCTAATAAAATCTTCACAGCGACTAAGTTGGATGAGGGTAGTGCGAGACAACAAGGCGAGTTTTAATTGAGCAACTTCATCACTATAGATCCACCTCCAAGACGATCTTCCAAGTTCCAAATGGCTATGACCACATGTTCGCCATATCTTCTGATGCAAGCTCCCAGGTATATATGCTCCATGCCACCAACCGATACGAGTGTCATCATCGCCACCAGTCGGTTCTGTATCCGGCCCCATCCTCCCACGTATCCACGCTTGAAGAGTGCGTTGGTCCATTTTGAAGTGAGGCCAGAGTTGTCTGGTCAGAAGTTGTATCCAGGGGACGGTGAGTTCGGAATGGTATCACAGACGTTTGGGAGGATGAACTGAGTGACAATAAACGCGGTGGATCAACTGCTGTGGAATATGTAGTTAGCACATGTTACAACAAATGATGTTCTACGAAAGAAGCTTACTGGCGTTGGCAACCTGTTGTTCTTGGGTTGCGGCATTGTCCGCCTTGAGCTTCGCAAAGAAGTTTTTGGGCTCACCACCATATGTTTCTTTCACCTTTTCCCAATTCGCTGTTAAGGGGTCGATGAGAAACCGAGAACGCTCCATATCAGGATTGTTCCTCATGGTGACAAGCATCCCCTCAACTTGTAACTTGCGATCGCCATTCAGAACATCGATAGCAAATTGCGTAGTCCAGGGGAAAAGATGGTCTACGTCAGTAGAAGGGTTTGTCTTTGCCCACTTCCACATCAGGGTGTACCAAAATGCGGTTTTGAGTGGAGGGAGACAAGCACGTCTTTTGACCAGTATCTCGATCTTTTGGTTGACGTCCTTTGGGAAGCCCTGGCACTTGTCGGTCTCATGTTCGTCAGAGTTACACACAGCGCAGCCGTGCGTGAAGCCGTCTGGTCCTATCTGCCAGCACTGAATGACCTCATGCCCAGGCATCTTGCACGTGCCACAGACTCCTGGTTCGGTCTGAGCCGGAACTTGGGAATTCGGCGCTGCGGTATTCTGAGCCAGAGCTTGGGTATTCGGCTCTTCAATATCCATAGCATCAGGCAGGGTTTCCGCATCATCTGCGAAGCCGTCATCTTCTGACGCGCGCAATGGTTTTCTGATTGGCTCGAACAGCGCCACGCGCGTTGCTGTTGCGCTACTCCCACGAGCCAAAACAGGGGCTGGCCAAACCAGCGCATGGACTTCCTCATTTTGGTTGAACTTGTGCTTTTACACACTCGTTCAGCTCGCTGATCTTTTGTCTGCCAAAAGACTGAATCAGCATACCGTTGAAGTTTATCTGCTTGTGGAACTTTGCTTGCCGGCCACCGCCTTTGGACTCGTTGAAGATATCGAGGGCAGGACCTTTGTCTCTTTCGACTTGGCGCAGCGTAACCTTATCAACCCCGTGAGACTTCTTTTGCCTCTTTCTTCTTCCCCACTCTTGTCCACCGTTGTTTTGGCTCTGCTGTGTTTGCGGGGCCTGGTGAGACTGAGAAAATGGGTTTGAAGGCTCGCTGCCAGGTTACCATGGGACATCGGGGTCAAACTGGTAAGTGTTGTAACCCGGTCCCATAGGTGGGTAAGGGGGATATTGCCCATATGGATGACCCGAACCAAATGCTGGAGGGGGTTGATGTCCATAAGGATCTGGGGGGTAGTTGGGGTAAGTCATGGGATAATTGAAGGGATTTCCCCAATTCCCATGACCTTGGTAGTTGCCATGGCCACTGTTGTAGCCACCGCGATTACCACCACGACCACGACCACGACCACGACCGCCACCACGATCGCTGAATGGTCCACCGCCACCTGCGGCCTCACCTTCTGGTTGCTTTCTCTTCGGCATTGGTTGTTGCTGCTGCTGTCGCTGTTGTTATGGGAGTCGCAGCTTTGGTGTCGATGAAGAGATGAGAAGAGAGAAAGAGAGAGGTGGAAGGCAACGAGGTAAACAGCCTGAACGACGGTGCTCCGTGCCGTGTCTGAATCATTCTCTACCTACCTTAGGTAGGCTGAATTTCTACTGTCAGTGTCAGTGACCATCAGTGCCATGGGCTGTTAGATATTAAAAGCAGACATATTGCAACACTGAGACAGATACATATACAAAAGGTGTACTTCCTCTTCTACACATATATCCTGGATAGATATTCATAATACTTTCCTTTCTTTCTTTCTGATTCCCGGCTCAACAACAGCAAACGCATTTTTCTGTAAGATCACACTTTATCACTATATCACAGATGCTAACTCACATACAGACGAACACAATGCCAAGGAATACGAGACGGGGAAGCGGCGGTCATTCATACCGTGAGGGTCCTTACGAAAGGGCACAGAACGAGCGTGGTGGTCGTGGTCGAGGACGAGGACGCGGCAGTGGAGGTGGTCGGGGCCCTTGTCGGGGGGTTCTGATGCCAACTCTGGTGGTGGCCATGGAGGCTACTCGTCATACCAGGGTGGCGGTCATGGTGATAGGGGTCAGGGTTTCGGCTCTGGTTATGGTTATGGTGGTCGTGGAGGCTACACATCATACCCCGCCGGAGTTCGCGGTCGTGGAGGTTTCAGCTTGGATGGAGGTAACGGACTGGGTGGCTACCATCCATCTCAGGGAAGTGGTAGGGCTCGTGGAGCTGGAGTTGGAGGGCCAAACTTCTATGAAGGCCCTGGTCGTGCTGCTGGCCCAGCATTTCGGGTTGGTGGTGCGAGTGACCAGGGCTTTTATGCAGCCGGGAGACATGATGCCCATGGCCGAGGACAAGGCTATTCCCACTATGACAATTCTCAGCAGTGGTATCAACAATGGGATGGAGAGGATGGTTACGTTCATCAGGAATATGATGGCCTCGACACTTGGATCAGGGATGGGATGAGGAGGATGGCTATGGTCATCATGAAGATGAACAGGAGGCTCCCAGCTACGAAGCCCAGGGAGATGAGGATGTGGCCGAAGAGGCTCAGTCTACGAGTCATGAGGTCACTCGCGTTTCCAGTATGTCCTGTGTTCCTCATGGCAGAGGCTTCTGCATATACAACTCGAAGGCCGGGGGCAAGCAGGAAAACATCGTCAGTGGGCTTGGTTTTAATGGGGGTAGGCTTTTCTACGGGGCCAGTGTCGATGGATCAGACGAGTCGATGGCGAACCTCAATCGGATGCTGCCTCCTGGGCCCAAAAGCTTCTCGATTGGTGCTCACGGACCAAAGAAGACCCTTTCTCAAGCAGAGTTGTCAAAGGTCAAGGTCGAGACAAACTCCCTGGATCGCCTGACGGGTTGGCATAGGAGGCCATTCTAGACGAATTCATAGTTGGAATCAGTCTGTACCAGGGCCGGGAAGTGGTTCCATGTCGGGTCGAGTCAATGAAGACTGCAGTGGTGGTACGCAACCGTCGGCAACTGAAGGGAGCATGAATCCGGACCCAGTACAATACTTCCTGGTTTCATTCGCTCCTCACGTGTCCGATGATAAGGGACGTTAGAGTGCCTTCATGGCCATGAAGGAGGAGGTGTCCGACGTGCCATCTGTCATGGGAGGGAATAAGAGGTGAGGGATTATATATGGCGGAACTCTGATGGCCTTATCCAGGTCGCATTCTGTGGCAACACACTGGTTCATAATTTCCGCAGTTAGTGACTGGACATATGGGGCGCTATTGAGCCTTCTGAAGTCTTCACTTGTCTGTGGGAAATGGGATCATCATATAGTTGGACACGAGATCGAGTCTTGTTGTCCAGTCACCTCTCTACCTATTGGAAGCTTGTCGAGCCTGTACTTACCCAGAGGCCAAACATCACTTACAGCTATCGCACCCACGTTGGCGGCTCTTTGGAGTACTAATGTACTGGAAGAATTGGATGGCAATAAGCGCAAGAGTAAGCCAAAGATGACATGGCTGAAGGGCTACCAATGAGGCCGCCTGAGAAATCCTGTACACGGACGGGACTGAGACAATTTATGGACTCGCGGTATTCTGCACATCATGAGTCTTTGCTGTATTCACTGGTCGTTGCAACTTGCCCACCCGACGTGCCAAAGCAAAGGCATCTACTTTGTCGAAAACGACCAAAATATGCGATTTTGTATGCAAAGACTCGGATGGAAAGGGGAATCTCAGGATATCTTGGCAACCGGGTCCATGGGATGAGCGAAGAGAGGCATGCGTAATAATAATGGAATTGATTGTAAGATTGGAAGCCGATTGATTCAAACGTCCCCTTTTCTTATGCTATTCATTTATCATCAACCTCATCATGATTCTTAGCCAACTTAAACTTGGTCCGCAGCCCTCTAACACCCCCAGGCAACCCCGCACCCCAGCGCTCCCAAACCTCGGGCGGGATCCAATTCCAATCTTGAATCGTAGTCATCCCCCGCTCACGAACAGCTCTCGTGTAAATACCTACGGCGTATTCCCACTCGTCCGTCGGGATGGTCTCCCATTCGAAACTATGCCGTACTTCGAAACTTGCCTCCATGGGAGTTTGAGATACAAGATCCTTTATAGAAATATCGCCGTCCTCGTTGACTGTGACGAGAGCAATTTGGTAGGTGTAAGCTCTCAGGAGATGTCCCCAGACTTCCATGAATACATCGAATTCGATAGCCTCTGGTTCTTCCTGTTCAAACGGTAAAGCTTCATCAACGCTGTAGCCGCACGTTTTGAGGACTTGTAATAGTAATCTGCACCGCTCTATAACGTGCTTTACTTCATCCATGTAGACACGAACCTGCTTATCAACGATATAAATCTCCTGTAATAACATAGAAAAGCGTGATGCGCTTATCGCAGTCTTTATCAGTCCCAAGCCCTTCATGACAGTACCAGTATGCGCGACATGCTTGAAGAGACCAATCCGGGCTGCGTCACTGGTCTCATGGACCTCAGGGGCTGTTTTATAGACAAATGCAAAGCAGTTCGTGTTACTCCCCGAGATTATCGCAGCCATTTGCGCTTTCGCTGTGTTGATCATGACGTTCTTGGACTTGATACTCAGAAAGAGCGCGAGGCGATGGTCGTAGTCGACAAGGGGGAGAATGTTGTAAAAAGCCTGCTGTGTTTCGTTGGGGAGAGCCAGTGACAACCCTATGGTCGATGTGGAATCATGTTGAAGGATACCTTGCCGAATGAGTCGTTGTCCGATATCGATAGCGATTTGAGATTCTTCTCCCCTGGGATCAAAAAGAGGCATGACGTTGGAAATACCGAGAGGCCATTTGTCCAGCTCGCTCAACGCTGCCAAAAAGCCCCCAAGCTGATCATCCGCAAATCTCATGCGTCGAGGGCTCTTAGCCCCGTAGCAGAATCCTGGTTGTGTATATATATTTGTGCTTTCTCCGCTGAAGCGATGCACCCAACTCATCTGTTGCTTCTCCTCGGAGTTTGAGCATTTTGTGGTGACGGTGATGGGCTGTCGTGTCTCAAGATCGAAGATCAGCCGGCGACGGATAGTGCTCGTGATAAGGTGAGGCTTTCCTGCGTCGGGGATCCTTTCTGCAGTTTTGAAGTCAAGGTTAATGAAAAAGGTTCGCCGAGGTTTTATTGCGGAATCTAGACCCTGTTGGTGATGTTGGTAACACCGATCCCATGATTCATCAAGTCTCGACGGTCTTCGGAAGCTGATGCAAGTGTGGGTGCCATTAGGGGCAACTGTTTTTACCCAATTTATCATTTCTAATGTTGCACTTTTGCTTTGTGAGTTGGAAATAACTTTTCCCCCGCCTCGCGGCATAGATGGCAGCACGTATTCTCGAATGGGTTCCTTGGCCGCGGGCCAATAGTTCCAGATGGCTGCTGTCATATCGTGGACGCCTTCCCATGACATTGTCATCAAGCGCATGCGGCAACTGGATGAACTGTGTCTTTTTATCATAGTGGACCAGGCTATCAGTGCGAGAGCGTACTCGGCAGAGTAATCAGAGTCTGCATCAATGATGACAACAACAGCACAAGCGTTCTTGCCGAGGTCTGGGAGGTACCAGTCATTCTCCCGACGAGCACTCTTCAACATATTTGTTGCTTCGACGTAGTCCATGGTTCTGATGCTCTTTGCGGTTTGTGTGGTGAGGCGCATGTTGGCCCTCAGCTTCTCTCGTTCCTTGAAAACTTGATCTTTCTTTGTCGCATTCGTGATATGGATGATTTCCGCATTTGAATTCGATCTGCAGAAAGAATCTTGCAGAAAGAGAGGAACTTTGATGGCTTTTGCGATTGCTGGTTGGCCTTGTATATGCGCAAACATGAAGGGGTGGTCTTTCATGAGCCATTTCGCCATGTCACGAATGGTTTCTTTCCAAGGGTCGCCCATATTGAATTGAAATGACAATAAGAAAAGGATAATGAGTTGAGAACTTTTATCTGAATTTCCACTAAGAATATCATGATATCAATTGAAATGGGCGTGCAGTGGCAAGAACGGGAGCTGAAATGATGGTTCGGATAGCTGCATGGATGAAACAAAGAAAGCAAACGCCATGCACGGGTAGTGAGCAATCAACATGATTTAGTCGCATTTGGCAAGCATGATCAAACAATCATTCAAACCATTTCCTGTTTTGCTTCTGATGAAATAAACAGAAAGCGCCATGCCTGCACTGATATTGCGGCTACTCATACGGTGCATCGCAATGCAGCTTGATCGCAGAGTTTCTTACCATTACCACGCGCGATCAGAGCAATCCTACTCAGACACTCGAACCAGCAGAATCAAATCAGAATCTCATCCCAGTCCAAATCATTGAACATCTTGAAAGCATCCACAGATTATATTTATTTATCCGCGGAACCAGGTGAGCTGGCTCTGCTGAGAAGTTCACGTCTAGAAGCCATTCAAGTGGTCAAACGGTCTCGAGGATAGCAAACAACGCTCCATCAAACTTTAACCGAAGCTCTCTCGCTTTTATCCTGATCAGAAAAGAACTACAAGGAGGATGAATCGGAGCCTGCGCCTGCAAGTGCGCACTCTGCTCTTGCTGCTCGTTCCACCTCATCCTGGCTTCTGTGGCCATAGCGAATATGAGCTGGCGCTTTCTTAACGTCGGAACAGTGGTTAAGTTCGGATTCACAGCTGGTCACGACTCCAATCTCCAATTCTCGTGAGTGAACTGAAGTACCTGCAAATATATTTAGCATCTGATATCCTGGGGCTGTTTCGCAACTTGCATAGTTCCAAAGTCTTTGCCGATGAAGATGGCATCCTCAAGTGATTTGTTCGCGGACGTGTTGCATGAGTCTCGGATATTGCTGTACAATGGACATGGGGCGAGTTCCGGTGCAGCAAGAGAAACGGTTTCCTCGAAGCTTGAGTCTTCCCAGCAGCCTCCGCCTCTAAGTGCTATGCAGCTCGTGAACGGGCTGCGCGGAACTTGGACTTCTGTTGACTGGGGTTTTCTGTTTTCTTATTCTTATTCTTATTCTTCGACCTGTGAGGCTGTCCAAACTACACTGCTTCATCAATGCCACAAATACTCCCTTCAATTTCTATGCTATGCATGTCTTGACAAAAGGATGTGCTACATTCTTTCAGATTCTGATTTCCCTCAAAACCCCATATTTTTTCTTTATGACCCTGCAGTTTTCTTTCTATTTTTCCCCTCTTGGGAAACACCAGAATTACCTCTTACCGATACCTAAAATCTCCGACAACTCACATACGCATAGAGTTGCGAAGGAGTTCCGCCTTGATGTCCCTCTTCATCGTCGCGATAAGCTCCGAAATCTGGAACTTCATTTCAGGAGTCAAAGCCCGGTTCCGCCAGAGGTCAGCAGCCAAGTTGACACGCTCAGGCACATCAAGACAGATGCCTTCCTTGCGAGAAAGGGCCCAGTCCTTGAGGATCGCACAAACTCTGACCGTGATGCCTCTGTTGTCTAGAATGGTGGTGACTGCTTCCTCGCAAGCCTTTCGCTCTTGTTTATTTCGAGACTGTACCTCCTTGAATCCATCTGGAAGGCCTGGAATCGTATGCACTCCTGATCCTTTTCGTCCTTCTGCCATGTTCTCCAGATAGCTCCGCATTGTAGTCAGCTGGCCCGAGGTGCAAGCAACATACCAGGTTCTTATGTCGGCCCAGACCCTGCCAACGCCTTCAGAATTGACGGGGTCGCAATTGTTTGACAAGCGTTCACCGCGAGCCACAGTTTGAGGAACAACAGGCCCAACCACCAGAGCATGGGATGTTTCAGGCAGCTTCCCGGTATCAACGGGACACTCAACATTCACCTCGCTCCCCTCCACCCTCTCGTCATATCTCCAAGCAACTTCGACACGCTCCTCTAAGAGGCGCTCTCGGATCTCGTTGAAGTCACGGCCATCGGGTCCCCAGACGAATGTCCAAAAGTCGAATACGGACGGCAAAACCAGCGTGAACGGTAACTCTGGATCAGCGGGGGTCACTCCTGGGTATAGCGACGCCCAAGCTTTTCTTCGGCCACGGAGCGTTGGGACTGGAGCAGGTAATGGATAATGCATATCATTCCACTCCATGACTTGAATTGAGGTGGCCTGAGTTTGAGGTCGTGCCTGTAGGCCTTCTCGCTCCTCAGGGACGGATGCCCGATTGATGTCCAGGCCGCCAAATCGATAATAATCCTGTTTGAGGCTGGAAAACACTATTGAAAGCGTCTCTGTAAACCCAGGCACCGGGGGTCGTGACCATGGCCAAGCAGGCTTCGATTGAGGGGGCAGTCCGAGAACTGCAAGTGTTTTGATCAGCAAACAATGAAAACGGTACTGTTAGGATGTCACTCACACCAAAGGTCCCAAAAGACCTTGTCGGTCTCCCATTCGAAGCGGGAGACAGACACTGTTCTTGTTCCTCCCTCAATGAGAAGGTTGGCTGCGATGATTGTGGCATCCTTACGCAAGAGCTGTTTCGTATCTTCGTTGTTTTCTCTGGGGAAACATTGGGAGAGGAAGCCTTCAACATAGTCGCGCCTTTGCTTTGCGTCTGGTTCCGAGCCAGGGAAGCGAGGAAGTTGACGGGTTGCGAGTTGCGAGAGATGCGAGCGCACCACCGCCAAATCGTTCAATGAGTATCCATTCATCTCGAGGGCGTCGAAGATAGCAGGTATGTTGAGGATGGAATGACTGACAATTTGTGCTGTTCTCGTGTTGGAGTTCTGTTTGCGGTATTTGGTGTGATTCACTACCGCTTGCTTAGGCAGAGGCTCGCCAGTGCCAGACAGTGCACGGCAATATAATGATGAATGCCACCTTGTCTCCGTCCTTATTCACTTTTCTCCCCCAATTCCTTTATCCGTTTTTGCTACAATACTATGGACTGCAGTCCGGACTCAAAGGATGACAGACGCCGCTTCTAATATGCGGAGAGCCTTCATACAGTCTCAAGATACTATACGAAGACCTCGATAACCTCAGTTAAACAAAGGAGCTAACACCGTCGCCGCATTTCCAGGGCTCTATACAGTAGTTTGAGCTTGAACGATGTATTAGCTGGCCGCTGTGGCAACATGTCCTACATGAACGCGTCGATCATGGCGTTGACTATGGACTATTTAAAGCCGAAGGCAGTGCAAGCTTCCTTAACCGCGGACAGTCGGACGTTCATCCAAGTTGATTTGTCTACACATAAGGATACACCAGATGGGTCATATCTAGCCCTCATCAAGGAAAAGTGACGGGAGTAAGAGGCATATTATTGAAGGAATTTTCATCCACTCCACAATGAGAGGTTCTGAGCAGACTTGAGCAAGCCCACCACGGGTCAAGGGTCTTCTTTCATGACCAGACCATTGGATTATATGTCAACGGGCCTGGTTTTCCTGGCGAATACTGGTGTAAATGCCACAGAAAAGAAGCAATTGCTTGCTAAACCATGTGCTAGTCATCAACTGCTCATACTGGCTTGCCAGCAAGCAGGAGCCCGAGTTCAATAAGCAGCTCGGTACAACAAACGCATATACGGCGGAAGTCAATTGGGAAGAATGTGTTCATTTCTTGTTAGCAACAACAGTGCCTAAGTGATCAAGGTTGCATTCCATGGTTGAAACCCATGCAGCACAATCCGGTCCATTTCCGCCAAAGCACTGGAGCTTATGCATTAATACATCGTTGCCGCACCGTCACTCAGGGGCGATTAACATTATACCTCCTCCAAGGTGTCAATACATCCAGGACGATCCTTTGCTACCAACAGGCGGAAAGATGACCTGAAGTCTGCTCTGCCAAATCTACCCTAGACTTGGACAAGTCTTTTTATGTCCTAGGATTAAAATCCTAATAGTTTGTTCATTGATTACTGAGTATCGCCCGGACATGCTCATGGAAGCGCTCAAGCTCTCGAATGTCACATGCAAGTAATTCTCGATGATCGTCGCCGTTACATTCAATTCAGTTGCACTCCGGTAGCGAGCCCGGAGCTTTCTCCACTTCCGCCCGAACCGGCGCCGGCTCTTGACCCGATTACGGCAGTTCGCGATTCCACCCCGGACCAATCCTCAAAACAGTCACCGAATCCCTCTCAAAAGCTTAAAAACTTATCGAACGGTTCGGGCCGTTACCTCAAAATGAATAAAGCGCTCTTGGACCTGCATGCAAAGTCACATCACCCCAGGGGTCATTCACCACTGAGCTGTGAACGTGGAAATGAATAAACGTCGAAACTGTCGAAGGCTATCGCTGATTAGCTCTGGAGATCGGCACGTGGGTGGTCGATGCTGATGACCTGGGGGTTTCAAACTTTGATGCGAACCTGGTGAGGAGGATGTTATGCATGCTAATTGGTGGCTTGGGACTAGGGTGCACTAAGAGCTCACGAGGGTGGTATTGGACGGAGTGGATGATTAGAGGAATCAGATATTGGGATGGATTATGCGAAAGGGGATATATAGTTTCGAAACTCCTGCTATGAAACTCGCGTTGTTGTTGTTTCCCACCTCCTTTCGTTCATCTTTGTAATAAGGTTGAGAGGAAAAGAGGCGTCAGCCCCAACACAGAAAGGCTAAATCACATACGGGTATATACTCATTTCGTTCATTCAACTCAGTCATAATGAAGTCTTTCGTTTCTGCCGCTATTCTACCTCTCGCGGTTCAGGCCGTGAGGATCGTTCAGTCCAATGATGATGGCTGGGCAGAGTCTTATATCCGCACTTTCAATGACGCTCTGAACAGCGCGGGCTACGATGTTGTTCTCTCAGCTCCTGCAGAGAACAAGTCTGGCAGCAGTAAGTCACAACAATGCGCGTTTTGATCACATCTAACATCATATAGGCTCCAGAGATGAGAAACCCAAGGACCGCACCACAGCGTGTCAGTACGACAGCTGTCCCGCCAACAGCGGTCCTGTTGGCCACGATCCCAAGCGCCCTGATCTCAACTGGGTCAACTCATTCCCTGTCACTTCTATGAAGTACGGTATCGACACTTTCGGCCCTAGCTTGTGGGATGGCGAGGCTCCTGAGCTTGCTGTCGCCGGTCCCAATGTTGGAACCAACCTCTGGCTCCAAGTTCCTTTCTCTGGTACTGTCGGCGCCGCTTGCTATGCTGCTCACGAAGAGGGCATCCCAGCCATTGCCTTCTCTGGAGCGTCTACCGGAAATACGGCCTTCAACACTAGCCCCGTCCCCAAGCGCAGTCTTGTCTACGCTGAGCTCGCGACCACTCTTGTCAAGAAGATTGTCGACTCCGGAAAGCCTTACTTGCCTGAAGACGTCTATCTCAACGTCAACTTTGGCAAGGTTGAGGGTAAATGCACCGATGCGTCCCAGTTCCAGTGGGTGCTGACTCGCATCAATACTGGTCTTCTGTCTGAGCGTGATACTGAATGGTGTGGCGAGGATCGTCTCCCTACCGAGACTGAGATTGCTCTTAAGAGTGGATGTTATGCTTCTATTAGTGTTGGAGATGCTGCTGATAAGACTACCGTTGATGCTGCGCGACAGAAGGTTGTGTTGGGCAAGTTGAAGGACATGCTTGTTTGTGTTGATTAGATAGCGAGTGACATAACGAGTGATTTGAGTAGATTTATATGTATATAGACTATATTAGCATAATCAATTCAATGTCTCAAATAATTCTATGGTAAAACAAAAGTGATTCCATTCCCAAGTTCACGTTTCATTGAGTCGAGGGGCTTATCGATAAGCGTCGACACCTGACATTCCAGGCCCACCTAAAACACTTTAGCAACCTTGACTTTTTGCGCCATCTGAGTATCACGATCAAGGGCCGGTCCGCCAGAGCTCTCAATTACCCCCTCACAATGGCGCCAATCGACCGCTGCTTGGCCTCCATGGCCAGGCTATCCCTACTCCAGACTCCTCGACCGGCAATTCCCACGATACCGAAGTTCCTCGCCCCGGCAGCTGCCCAACAAGTTCGACAGGCTTCGGTTGTGAGAATCAAGAAGACTGGAAAGAAGAAGAAGGCGTTGCCTAAGGACTTTAAGAGACATAATTTGGCTAAGAGGGAATTTCCTCAATATTCGTTATGTGAAGCTATGAGGTCAGTGGGATTGGAAACATGGCACCAAGCGGGGGAGACTAATATTGTGCAGAGTCCTACGAGCTGTTGAAGTTGGACAACCGCCTGCTTCGGTCAAGTACGAAATTCACATCAACCTCAAGACCGCCCGAAACGGACCCGTCATCAAGAACAGTGTCCGCCTTCCTCACCCCGTCCAGAGCGATTGGCGAATTGCCGTCATCTGCCCCGAAGGCAGCGAGATCGCCCAGCAAGCCACCGCCGCAGGTGCTGTGGCCGTCGGTCAAGAAACCCTCTTCGAAGCCATCAAAAAGGAGCAGATCAACTTCGACCGTCTCATCTGCCACGAGGCCAGCGAGGCAGCTCTCAACAAAGCCGGTCTAGGAAAGATCCTCGGTCCCAAGGGTCTCATGCCCAGCAAGCGTATGCGAACCATCGTGCCCGACGTCGTCAAGTCGATGCGAGACTCTGCTGGTGCAGCTGATTACCGTGAGAGACAGGGTGTTATCCGTATGGCTATTGGACAGCTGGGTTACTCGCCTGATCAGCTCAAGAACAACATCAAGGTGTTACTGAACAAGGTCAAGGCGGAGTGTGCGGAGATTTCAGAGGAGGTGCACAAGGAGGTTCATGAGGTTATTCTCAGCACAACCCATGGACCTGGCATAAGCTTGAATGGAAAGTTGAAGGATGCGGAGGAGCAGATTACCCCCGAGGCATTGTCGAGCATCATGTAAAAATAGCCTTGAGCTTGTATAATTGTATCATATGTCATATTACGAATAGAACTTGTGAGTGTCGTGGGTATCATTATTCATTGCGGCTATGAACTGCCTCTGAGGGCCTTGACGGCCTCTGATTGTGCATCTAGCACTCTATATATCGCCAAACACTTTAGCACTCTATCCTGTCCCTTTACACCAGCCTTTTTGGCTTCTTTTAGAGCGTTGCCCAAGTCTAGCAGCAATGTGTTTCTGCACCGTGTCAAACGTTCCTCCATCTTGATCACAAAAGGGGCGTTTGGGTCTAAAGACTCTAGAAGCTTTGTGATGCGACTGCATTCTTGTGCTGAGGCGAGCAGTTTTGCTGGAGAGCTTCCGTAGTTGTCGTCCTCGTCTTCCTCCTCGCTTTCTTCGTCCCAGTCCTCATTGTTCGGTAAACTATCCAGAGACAGCCGTTCTTCTAGTGATGAGAGGCGCTCAGAAAGCTCAATCATTTTTCGGCCCTTCTCGATAGCTGATCGTACACCACGTAGCTCCCCATTAAGGGCATTCGTCTCCTCTTTTCGCTCCGTAACCTTTGTCTTGACTTCCTCTACAGCTCGTCGGAAACCAAGTAGAGAAACCTTGACATCCTCGACCTTGTCGTCGCCGCCGCGCAGTTCGCTACCGAGTGAAAGAAAGGCTGTATAGTTCGAATTGACAAGTTCGAGCAGTTCAGAGCTGATCGCAGCGCTCCTGTCGCGAAGATCTGATCGCAAATCCTCGAGCGTCTGGTGACGATGTGGTAGAGCAGATAGATAGGCGGCAGGTTGGAAGTCTGGAGCTAAGAAGTCGGCGCGAGGGAGAGCTTCGGGGAATGGTAGAGGAGCATCTTCATCGACAGACGAAGTGTCGGAGCCGGAGAGCGTAAATGGAGCGGATACTCTGAGATCTGCCATTGGAGATGAGAGGTCGTTTGGCGCGGCGGCCATTTTTGTTGGTCGTATACCGTGTGGTAGGTTGTCTGTAAGTGTCTCGACGTAGGCTAAAGGTTAGGTGGCATGGATTTGGTGGAGGAGCTTCTGATGGCGAGGTTCGGCGGCGCTAGCCCTGATTGGACGTTGTGATCTTATCAATGGACCCCAGATCATGGACTGGATATTGATCACTCTTCATGCGAATTCATTTCCATACACTAATAAAAGGCATGTTATAATATCTGTCTTTTATAATAAAAATACATAACATATTCACGTTGTTAAATGTCTATTTCCAATGCGAATTCAGGGTTTATTTCTTGTAGTCTCCTCAAATGAGAGACCATAAGATCTCTTCCTGTTGCTCACGACCCTGGATCTAAGCTATTTGTTCCCGACACGAATACCGACCGCCAAGATCACCTCATCTGGAACTCCAAGTTCCGTGTGAGGAGTTCTTTCTCATTGGCCATCACTGACATGTTGCCTTAGGCTTACTCCGTGTAACCTGGCACAAGGATTAGCTCCGTGGAGATCGAGCGCTGGACACCATGACCGAATCAAGTGGATGGGGGCAAAGAGAAACCGAGACGAAGCGGATCACATTACGTTTGACGAGCTCGATCCCAAGAATGTGTTACCGAGGATAAGTCGAGGCTAAAGGACAGCTGGCTTGAGTGTATTGAAGATCGAGAATTGGAGTCAGTCAATATCGCATTCAAGACAAGAGTTTCGAGTCGATTGGTATCATCGAACATTGAGCCTCTTCAAATTGACCTTGTCAGATGTCAAAAATCCCGTGCTGTTTCAGGCGGCGTTGAACCCTTGCTACAGTCCAATGTCACATCATCTGGCCCCAAGCTCGGTAGACCGAAGCTTGCCCCAACGTCCACCGCACGAACCACCAGCCGCTGGGTGGAAGGAAGATGCAAGTTCAATTAAGGTCCTACGATCGGCTGTTCAAGTCCGGATATAACGAGTTCACCCACGTGAGCGGGACATTTCCCAACAGTTCGCCGCAAATTCCATAAAGATTCCGCGCCTGTGTAAAGAGACGGCTGAGAGTTGAAGCTATTGCACAGCGAAGTCGGAGTAAGACCCTGGGATCGGCACTAAAGTTATGCATGCTGAAAAGATCTTATCTGATGGCTGCGTGATCACGGATTCGCTCGTGCAACTCCGACTTATGCCGGCCAAGTCCAGGTGAGCCCCGAGCCTCGGACGAATTAAGAAGGTCAGTGTCAATGCTCTAGAGGGGCTTCGGTGGAGGAATCCATTCAACAGAGAACGACCATTGGAGATCTTCAGTGATGATGTTACCTTTCGTTACATTATGACGAGAATGCGAATATCCTGCAACGTGATTCGAACTGCCGCGGAGCATTATCAGCAAGATCGACAAGCTACTGCTGATAAAATGCCGAATTCTGACTGTCGCGTCAATAATTGAGTTTTAATAACTTGCTCTAAGGGTCTCACTGTTGGGTGCCTTCAGGTGGTCAAGGTGTTGCGGAGCCACCATAAGTTATGACTGATTAGATCCTCCACTGGGACTGGATGCCTGAAAAATGCCTGGTCGGCAATCATATTACGAGAAAAGTTGCTGTTCAATTCGGTCGTAATCTGATGAAACTGAATCTGTGTGGTTATCTCTGAATGCCTGGCGCAGATACTTCGTGCCTGGCGTGTGACGTCCGCAAAACTTTTATCAATCAAATCTTATCAATCTGATCAGATCCACTATCGTCTCCTGGAATCGGACCATTGGCTTCCCAACCGTCGGTTGTGCTCGGGGCACAAAAGTAACGAGGCACCCCGCGATTAATTTCCTTCTCTGCTACCCTTTCTCCCCTCTTCAACTTTGTTCTGATTGATTGATGATCCTTTACAAATCTTCCGGCTTCTGTACTTGGATGGGTTCAGCACCTTATCAATCTGTCAACCTGGCTCTCAGCCGTTATCAATCAACCGAAGCTAAAGCCGAGATCGCATCGAGCTGTCACGTCGCAGTTGCGTCAGCTTCGGTCCCAATCAATCTTATCAATCTGCAGCATTGACTATCAACTGAAACCACCATTGACGCCCACGAAGAGCTCGAATTAGAACTCAAAACAATAACAACTCCATTACGACGATTTTCATTTGACAATCTTGGTTCGGCAATTCTTTCAAGATTTACCTCTCGGAACTCCGACCCGATTTGGCGCGACCGACCGAAAAGAGAACCGATCTCGCCACAACCACAACATCTATTACTCGTCGACTCCCACCATGTCGGCTTCATCACCTCAGTCCATTGCATCCCCTGGAGCTGGGACACCTGTCGCTTCACAGCCAGGAACAAGGCATCGTGCCATCTCAGCTGCACCAAGTCCTGCTGCCTCACCAGCCACATCGGGTCCCCACAGCCACAGGACGCCACTCTCCATTAAGCCGAGTGCGAAGCCACCTCCACCCACACAACCTCAGCAGCGCACTGCTCTTCCTTCCATCAACAAGATGGCCATGTCGTCCGTAATCAGCCCCCAGCCGGCTCCGCCGGAGCCTCCAAAGGTGTCTATGACTTCTAAAGAATGGGTGATCCCTCCAAGGCCCAAGCCTGGCAGGAAGCCCGCTACCGATACACCACCCACTAAGCGCAAGGCTCAAAACCGCGCAGCTCAGAGGGCCTTCCGAGAGAGGAGGGCTGCTCGTGTTGGAGAGCTTGAGGAACAACTTGATCAGCAACGTGAGGCCCAGGAGAAACATGAATCAGAACTCAAGGACAAGATCCACGAACTTGAACTCGATGTCCAATCCTTCCGATCTAGATGCATGTTACTTGAAACCATGCTGGAGCGGGAGAGACAGGACCGTATCAGAGTCGAGACAGAGGCCGAGAACCTCAAACGTCGTCTAGATGAAGGTGTCTTTAACTCAAATTTTCAATCCCGAAGCATGAGTTCTCAGCACCCGTTTGAAGGACTTCACAGTCCCACCAGCCAGGGACCGAGACACAGTCTTCCTGATGCACGACCTGATCGCCAATCAGGTCACTCCTTTTCCATCTCCCAAATCATCTCTCCTCCAGAAACCCTCGACATGAGCGCGTCCAATGATACTGAGACGGCCATAACTTGTGGCAACTGTTCTCCAAATGGACCTTGTGCTTGTGCCGAGGAGGTATTGAACTCCGCGGCTAACGGCTGCGGCAAGTGCACTCTTACATCAAATTGCCAATGTCTCGACGAGGTAGCTGAGGCTCTTGATCGGTCTCAAGAGCTGAAGCGTCCTGCCTCACCATCGGCCAATGTATCTACTGAGAAGAGGCATCGGTCTAATGCCGACGCCGAGACTGATTTCACAGCCATGTTCTCCCGCAAGACCCAAGAGGCCTTTTCTGCTCCTTCTCAACTCCCTTCCATGGACTCTATGCCTTTTAGGGATGGCTGCGGCTTCTGCAAGGACGGAACCTACTGCGTCTGCGCTGATACCGCTCTCGCCACTCCCGCCATGACTCCTAATGATACTCTTCCTCCCATTTCTCAGCAGGTTCAGACCCCACCTCCTGAAGACACTGATCCTCCCATTCTTGCTATGGAGATGACGGCCGATGGTGCTGTCAAGCTTCCTCCTCGCCGTCCCCAGAATCAATCAACCGAGCGTCGTGGCTGTGGTCCCAACGGACCTGGTACTTGCGCTCAGTGTCAGGCCGATCCCAAGTCTGGACTCTTCTGCCGCCTGATGGCCGCCAACTTAAACCGTAAGGATGGTAGCTCTGGTGGCTGCTGTGGTGGTAAGGGTGCTGGTGGCGGCTGCTGTAAGACCCAGAAGCCACCGCAACCAGAGAAGATCAATCTTCCAAGTCTACCAAGCCTGGGTTTGAGTTGCGCTGAGGCATACCAGACGCTATCAAGTCATCGCAACTTTTCCAAGGCGGCGGATGATATTGGTTCTTGGTTGCCCAAGCTCAAGGCCACACCTAGACCTGGTACCCGGCCAGCACCGCCAGGTGCGATGATGCCGATTGAGGTTGAAGCAGCAAGTATAATGAGCGTTCTGAAGGATTTTGATATTCGGTTTGGGAGGGGAATTTAATGGGATCCCAAGCCGTTAAACTGGATGAATGATACTGAGTACATGAAAAAGAAAAATGGTGGTTTAGTGAGCATACAGCTCGTGGCAGAGTTGCGGCATGCCTAATATGGCACTGGTTTGGGTTTTGGTTGGAGCGTTGATATTATACCCTTCATTGGCTAAGATGCAGACTTCACTTGTATGTGCATCTATGAATTTATGCGTCTATTAAGATCAATGCTGTTGATGTGAGACATGTCCCGGCGATGCATTCAATAACGGGTGCATAGCAGGGTTCTAGAAGAACTTGTGCAACTAGGGTGAGCTTGTATGATTTGGCCAGTCAGAGACGTAGACGAAGTAGACGGGATGAGTGCACCGATTGAGCTAGAAAAATGGTGTCCAAGGTGCCATGTGGCTGTAGGGTATAACCCATGTGTAGAGCCTCAGCAGTGAGCTGGATTGACAGCTACGTCGATGGGTGTTGATGACTGTTCATGAGTAATGCCAACACACCATGGCCAAGCATGGCAACCTGTCAACCGCTGTCGGAATAGTCACGCGCTGACGTGCATGAAAAGAAAGACGCCCTCGGCTGAATGAGGACATACACAGGTAAAGACTGGGGAAAAGGCGGGAGCTAGATACGGATGAAGTTGTCGTGAACTGTTGAGAGGCGGTGGAGTTTTGATGGTGGAGCAGCATGGCCAACGCACCGCCTGTACAAAATACAATCCGAGTCGAGCAGGTAGCACAAAATGTCGTTCACTGGATATTCAGACGAATAAGGATAGTTGCATTAGACTAAAGTGGCGAGTTAGAGCCGGAGGCAGCTGAGAATAGTCGATGATATACCGAATACGGCTGCATGACTGGCTAGAGAGTCGACGAGTCGGTCTGTCTAACAAATATGAATGGCTGGGGGCCTCTCGGTGAGCTCTCAGCGCAGAACTCGTCTGGCAGTCAGTGATTGGAAGAGGTTGCATGTGGATGTAAGCGCATGATTGGTGTCTTGGTGGTCTTGGGGGGGATGCGTTGGCACACACAACCCAGCTGCTGCTTGTAGAGTTGCAGCAACTGTTGTCTTTGCCTCGCATAGAGGGAACTGGCGTGGTGCGATCAGATTGGTTGCTGGTGTGGATGGGGGGAGGGGGGTTTGGGTACATTGTGCGATGTTGAAGGTCTGGTAGGAGGACGATATCAATTGTTAGAGGGGAGGTATTTGTTTGAAAAGAACAGCTTGTTATCTTTCATCACATGTTATTCGACGGTTCGAGTTTCTTGGTTTCATTGTTGATGAGTATCGTGAGTTGTATAAGTGGACGAGGCAATAGTTTAAACCCTTGTAAAGTACAACACAGGTGTAAAATTACCCGATAGTAAAACTCAATCCGAACACGGTGACATGCAGGTGCTTCTTGTTTTGTTTGTTTATTTCTATCATTCATCTTGAATTTCTTCTTCTCCTTGTCTACTGTCTCTTGTCCTCGTGGCCATGATTGCCTGGTTCGATGTTCATGTCCCTTAGATTGCTGGCTGACGGGAATGCATGACAACTCATAACTCCAAGTTACACAGATAGTAAACAAGATACACTTTCTGCCGCCGAGATTACTTACTCCTACATTGTAAATCAGGCACACAAATTCACGCTGCAAGTCATGATTGTCCTACCGTCATAGTCGATCATGACTTGGTTCAACCTGTGGATGCCTTGCTTGTTCCACTCTCAACCATAACGACGGGACAAGAACAGGTGTTCACGACAGGGCGTAAGTCTGTCTGCTCCAAGGCAAGGTCCACAGCCTAAATCCACAGCTTCTCAAGAGCCGCCAGTCTTTTTAAACAACTCAGCCTTGATGTCTGTTTAACCTAACTCATAGGTACTTGCTTGTAGCGCTTGGGCATTGCCAACGCACAACTCATGACCCGGCCCGACCGACCAGGGCAGGGAAAAAGAGACCGCCCAGCGCTGATGGACACGTGCGAATCGCACAGGGCTTCAGGTACCGACCCACAAGAGCGCCGTTGGGCCAATTGACTCTCATGCTCACCCGCATTGCCGCGACGTTCCCGACTGTAACTGGTCTAGCGTGTAGCATCTGCCAACGATGCTCTGTACCCACTACCGTAGCGCACTGCCTGTTCCCGTCCGTTATAGCGAGGTAGCGTAGGGACGGGGAGGGGATACTTCTACCCCATCATATTGGATCCTGTGCTTATCCCAGTCCCAAGTCAAGTCCGATCTCGTTGTTCAAGGTTGTTTGTTTCTGTTTCTGGTTTGTCTGAGCCTGCCTGCCTGCATCAGCGTCTGGTCTATGCTGCAGTCGGTCGGCGCAACCGACAGGTGCCAGTTGTGAGGCCCCTTCTGTCGCTGTTTATTACAAGCACCATATCATCCATAGTCCCTCTATTCCCACGATACCTTGCCTTGCCTACTTCTCCCCCACCTCCAAAAACTCCCCTCAACTCGCTCCTCTCACCTCCCACATCTTCTCTCTTCTCTCCTCTTCTCCTGATCAGCAATAGACATACTCCTCCCTCGTTCTTCGTATCTCTCTCTGTCTTGCATTGTTTTGACCAAAACTCGACGTGCGACTCCAACTCGTGATACGATCCTGGTCCTTCATACGCTAGAACTTTTTGGAACGCGCCATCCATCATCTCAGGTTCCAACCTCGCGCCCTGTCATTCCTTACTTGCTCCAATCTTCGCTGGCAGGTCTGGCACCCGTTCTCGAATCCTCGTACAACCACGTATTCCTTGCGACTTGCTCTTCCGCCTGCATTTGTCGAGTCATATACCTTTGTTTACAAGCCAGTGAGCGGCGCCTCATGACAGCTATAATAGCTGCTCATTTGCGACGTAGAGTTCCCTGAGCTCAGAATGGTTTCTATGCAACGATCTTTGTCTTCACCTGTCCGCATTCATTCTGCTCCTAGTACGTCTCCGACGTTGCCACTCAGCCGTAGTCTGAACAACCCGACTGCTGGCTGTGCCTGACTCTGTCTACAACTTTTGCTAATTAACGGTAGCTGTGTCCGCTGTAGCGCAAGATTCGGGGTCGCCCCCGCCATCTGTCGATATTCATGTACAACCATCTCGATCTCGGCGACGACGCTCTCCGAGCCCTAGCCCAACCCGTGAATCGAAGCAGACATCACAACGACAGACTGAAGACAGAGACCATCGGGGTCATGGTCAACAACATTCACCAGTCATGTCCTCAAGAAAGCCCATTGTGGCACAGCCGAATATGCCAGGCCAGCCTTCACCAAGAAATAGCCCCCGGGTCTCGTCTCTAAAGCCTAGCGACAACGACAGTGAGGGGCATTCTCCATTTAAGCCATTATTACAAGATGTTTCGCAATACACAAATCCCCATCTTTCCCCCGAATCCGAAAGTACAACACTCGAAGAGCTGGCTCATTTAGTACGACTGTCCAAATACCAGGAGCGAAAGCGCGCAAACACCCGTCTGCGTCTCCAGAGGAATTTGGTTTCTACCGCACTGAGCGCCCGTTTGACCCGTTGCGGAGAAATAGCTCATCGTAATTTGGTCGACAGTTTCCGTCGTGACGACAAGGAGAACTTTGCCGCTCTCCACAGCGCCATCCATGATGTACGCAACAGCTGCGATGAACTTCGTCGTTATGCTCTTCTCGATCCCGAGATGGAAGGTCTCGCCTCAGCCGGTCTCGCATCTTCTGAAAGTTTGGATACTCCTACTAACTCGGCAGCTCTTGGTCCTCTACAGTCCATTACACCATTTTTGAACGACATTTCTGCCTCTGCTCGCGATACGTTTTTGGATTTTCTCACACAGCTCCGTACAAACCCGGATTATTTGGCTACTCGTATATGTTCCCTGTCAAGTTCCGAGTTGAACTCATTCTTGTCTTATCATAAAGGTTTGGAGCCCGTGGAATCCGTCCTTCCTTTCCATGGACGTTCCGGAGGTAGAGCTCACGCAAGCGCGTCCGGACGAAACAGCACTGCTGTGGATATAGAACGATTGCTGTCTTTCCAACGACACGACCCCTTGTCCATCCTCATCCACACCTGTTTTGCCAACTCTGCCGGACCTGACAGCTCTGAGGATCAGCGACGTACAGAAATCTGGGCTACTGCTTTGGCACGACTGATCTCTGAGCCCAAATCCACTGGCGAGCATTTCTTGATTTCAGTTCTCAATATTTGGACGGCAATGCGTGACTGGTCTGGCAAATCCAATATGGAATGGTATCTGATGAAGATCCTCGAGGATGGAGCCTTCTTGCTCGACCGAGCAGAAGACCAGCATGGGACACGATTCAACTTGTCCGACTGGAACCATTCAGATGAAGTTGCGGCCAAGGAGTTCTACGAGCGCGCAGTAAACCAACTATTTGAGCTTGTCGACGATGAAGATGCTACTGGAATCCCTGAAGGACTTTTGGAACTTGGAAATGCCATTTTGCGAAAGCTCGAAAACAAGTATGTCGAAAACACCTCCCGTTGGTTAGTTTGGAGATGTCTCTTCTTCGTTTTCCTTTTGGGCGTCATTATCCATCCAGAGTCGTACGGAATGCTGGCCGAGTACCACATCACGCCTTATGCGCGCGAGAAGATCCTTAAAAAGGTAGCCATGAAGGCTCATGAGTATGTGTCCAGCATGTGGAGTGGTAAGCCTTCGGCAACATGTGTTCCTGTGGACATCCCACCCAAAATCAAGGGCCATGTGGAAAGTATTCTCGCTCGTTTCCAAGGATCACGATCCAAGGTTCCGGCTGCCAAACTCCTCCCAGCAAGGTCCATCACGTCCTTGCGAGAAACCAAGGAGGTCCATCCTTATCTGGTAATTAGCCCTGCTGATATCGCGACCTTGGTGAATGCCATATTCCCCGAAAGAAGACCCCACTCGGCTTCAGGAAGCTTTAGATCAGGACCGGCCTCCATTTCCGGCATGTCTGCTATCTCGCAGCCCATCTCCATGTCAAACCCAAGGAACAACTTTGAGACTGCCTCTATCATCAGCACCAGCGCTTCTTCGGTATTCAGTGACACTACCACAAGAGACGGGTATCTAGATGAACAGACATCAGTGACACCTCAGCGATACTCTCCACCAGCAATGGACTCGGAGATGCAGAGACGTCTGAACAAGTATGAGGATGACGGCTACCGGCTGCGCCTGGCACTCCACGAGATGACGCAGAATCTTGGTTCTGACATTGTCCGTGGATCATGCCACCCTTGCGCAGAGCGATGGCTTGTGCTCTTCATCTCCGCTGATGGAAAGAGTCTTTCTACAAACATGACATTCGATCCTGATGATGAACTGGATGACGATGAAAACTCATCCAGCACTGACACGGATGAGGAAGATGCTCCAGATGGACCCGAACTCGGCAAGGACTACCATCAGCTTCGAGACTCCATCCTCAAGCTTGTCGAGGACTATGAGATTCCTCGAAGCCTCGAGCCTGAAAACAGGACACAATTGAGTAACCGTGCTTCTGGCCTGAAGCGATACAAGTCAAAGACCAGAATTATCACCACAGAACGGTCAATGGCCAGTCGCAACCCATACAGGAAACAGCTTGGCAAAGAGACGAACGATAAGCGAGAGGCCTCTATTCCTGAGGTTGAGACTAAGGACGACAAGCCAGAAGCCGTTCTCATTACAATGCTCAAGGCAGCCTCGTCACAATCCAAGGCTCTTGCCGACTTTGTCTCGTCTCACCAGTATTGGAAGACACTCAATCAGCTCAATGCCCTCGCATCTCCTTCGCTTCGGGAGAATGGTTTCGCAGTCCTCATTAACATCTTCTCTCGCGGCCCAAGAGACTCTATCCGGCGATCTGCTTCCGCCATTGAAGAGTATGACGCTTGGCTCGTCTGGCTCAAGCAGAGTCAAGAACGCCACGAGGGTATCATCGACCGCATGATGAAGCGGGTACGAGCTGTGCGTGACAAGATGTGGTACGTGACAGATGTGCGCAACTCAAAAGAGTACGCCCACAGTCGCGATATTTGTCAAGCCCTGAAGACCATGGGCATGCCTCGCCGCTGGAACTCTTTCCAACGATCTCGTGCCCACATGGCCAGAGGTCCAAGTGCATCCTACCTTTATCGCACCGAGTCTCAGATCATGGATCTACTTGCTGCGTCAGAGGAACAAGGAGGACCAAACAAACTGAGCGATGATCCTGCCGAGGCGACCGCAGCTTGGCTTCAGAATCGTGGCATTGAGAACTTCTGTAGGGGTGAAGAACGAATTCACCGCTTCTGCTACGAGGTTGACAAGTGTATATCAAGACTGGTCGGCGAGACTATTCGAGAGGCGCCTGTTTTGTGGTCAAGCGAGTTGTACAAGCGCGACAAGCTTGGATATGACCGCGCAAGGGCCAGAGAAAAGGAACTGTCCTGGAATGGAGATGACTCTGGAAGCATCATCAGCGAACAAGATCGCAAGTTCAGTCCCACTTCTAGCAGGCCCAACTCTCTTGCGCGAGACCTCAGGTCGCTGTCAATTCACAGCCCCAGTCAGCAGTCACTTGACTCTGTGCGACAGAGCATGCCTCGGGCAAGCTCGGCACTTTCAGATATTCTCGATGGGCAAGAGTACTTTGACCGTGCTTCGCCTGCGCACACAAATGATTCGGCAAGCACCTTCTGGTCCCCGTTCCAGCCGATCATGTCTTCCAGTTCAGGAGCTTCTCGGGGATACTCGCCTACTACAAGTCTGACCAACCTCTCGACCACATTCTCTCATCCTGCTCATCACGGCACTGCTCCATCGACTTCAAGCTTCTCTACAGGACGCCCTGGCACGTCAGCGTCATCTCAAGAGACAGTTTTCCAGCAGCAGAAAGTGGATGACGAGAAGACGCGCTTCTTGAACGAACTGAGACAGTCCCTTACCAGCCTTTTGCTCTCTGACCTCGGCAATCAAGTTTTCTCACGAGGTTCTGAGACTGATGGTTGGTTCGATCAGTTGGGACAGCAATGCATCGACCGTAAAGATGCTTTGGATCGTCGAGCTCGACGTCGGTCCGAGATCAAGGAGAAGCGAAGTTCGGGGCGACCAAGAGTTATTGAGAAGAAGAAGAGCTTTGGCAATCTACGGGGCGCTGGTGATGACCGGGCGTCAGAAACCTCGGAATCTCTCCCTCTGGGCTCTACTGAGGAATCAAGCACGAGTAACTCCACACCACGCCTGTCGGTGGCAAAGGAAGACAAAGACAAGACAGAGTTCCCTTTCAAGAAGGCATATCAGCGGCTGCTGAACATGTTTTGCGTACACCCCAACCCTTACGCGAAGCTCAATGCTCTGCATGAACTTGAGAACCTTATTGTAGCTGCGCTGCAATCAAGTGGACAGAAGAGGCCACGATGGAATCGATCTGATGCTGGGTCAAGCGTGGTGACGGAGCACAACACCAATGCCCGCCCTACACCATTGGAAGGGACAATCGACAATGTCAGAGAACGTCGATCACAAGCACAACAATCTCAACTTCAGACGCCCTTCTTTGGTCCTCGACAGGCCAATTCTGAGACAAGGTCAATTATGTCGGGAGGAAACGTCAACACCGACATCATCACCAAGGAGCTGCAAGCTCTCTTCCGAGAAGCATCAATCCGACCAAAGACACTGTTCCGTGACTTGCAGTTCATCGCATCTTTCGTCCCACCCTCGGTGCTGGACAAGCAAGAACGCGGCAAAGCATTTTGGAACACTGCACTGGCTGCTCTCAAGCTCAAGTCGGAAGTGTGTCGAACAATGGTTGAGATGGCTGATGAAGTAGTTGCAGCGCACACACATGTGCGCAAGCCAAACGACAACACGATACCAGATGTGCCACAGTCTACAACAGGCACACCACCACCGCCATCCACAACATACAAACTGGATGACGCGGGTAAGATGTGGACAATCACGGCCAAGGAAGGATTCCCAACAGCACAGCGCGAGCTTGCGTTGTTCTACCTTTCGAACCCGGAATACGTTGAGCGGACAACGCTCCCTCTTTCAAAGCCTCGCGAGGTGTTTAAGCAGACGGTCATGGACAAATATGGCCGTCTGGGCAACGGAGGAGGCCGCACCGGGTTTTCAAGCGGAGGCGAAGGCAAGGAGAGCGATGTGAGAAGTGACCCAGGACTGATGTGTGTCGCGGTTCACTGGATGGAAGCGGCTGAGCATGGAGGCGACGAGCTGGCGACGAGCTTCCTGCGACAGAATGAGTTTATGGGTGGTCGCTGAGTTGCTTGCTGGTGCTGGTGCTGAATATTATACCCCCCCGTGTTTTTATGTTTGGCGCTTGGGCGTCTATAAGATTTATATGGATGCTTTATAGAGGGCGAGATGATGTTTTTTACTTTTTTGAATGCATTTCCAGGATTAGATGTTTTTGGAGAAATGCATTGACGCAGGTTTTTTTGTTATGTTACATGAGATACCATGTGTGAGCATGTATGGTGTTGATACTGGTAGAAAGCCAGTTCTTTTTGCATGAATTGCTATTATTATTGGATTCTTCCCCTTCATTCTCATTGAGTCGTGGATCGATGTTCAAGTGACATGTCAGACTAAAATACCCTGAAGCTAATGGTATTGGATGAATGGAGGGATGTGAGAAAGGGGCATGGGCCATGATTCGGTGGATCAATTGACCTGTAGCGTCCAAGGTCCCCTCACCCGAACCTTAACGTCATTTTGATCAATTCCATGTTCTCACCTCATCTTAGAATACACACAGAAAGAGCTGCGACTTGATTGCACGAGTTGCGCAAGGTCGGCGCTGAGTCACGTAAGTACAGCGAACAACAGTGCGTGCCACTGGCATGAATTTCTTACTGATGCTTCTCTAGACGTGCATTTAGTGGAGCGACTGCCTGTTCGCTGCCTGTTCTGATCTACCACTGTGATTAACTACAACTTTCTTACCCACGCGATAAACCTACTCTTACTTTTCCGCACGGCCAACTCTCTCTTTATCTTTTCCTCTTCTAAACTTTACAAAACTCATCCTAAGTTTCTATAAATTCGTAAAAGTTTTACTGAACTTTGCAACACTTCGGATCGCAACATGACAGCCGACTCAGACACCGCCATGGTCGATATCAGTACCCCCTTGACGGCTGCAACAGCAACATCTCCATTCCAAAGGATCCCTCTCGAGGTTCTTCTACGGATTACTTACTTCCTCACCACTCCCGAGCTAGGAAACGTCCGTCTGACATGTCGCTCAATCGAGCAGGCGTTGTACACTACCTTTACCAATGAGTTCTTCACCCGCAAGCAGTTTATGATCTCAGAAACAAGTCTACAGGCCTTGATTGACATCTCGAAGAGTAGACTCAGTCGTCATCTACGCAAAGTGCATTTTGGGCTGGACAGATTTGCGCACGCCCTGCAAGTCCACGGTCACAATGCTAGGACAGCGAGGCAGATGGAGTTGTACAATGGTCAGTTCTCTCTGCTGAGTACGGGGTATCACAGGGATATGCTTGTGGAGGCCTTCAAGAACCTGGAGAATCTTGAAGATGTTGTCATTCGCGACTTCAACTCGGTCCGCCGCACACGTGATGGCCCGGGTAGACAGTGGACAAGCTACGGATCGACTACAGCTTTGAGGGAAACAGGGTCTCGTCCTGGCCAGAACAGCGGCATGGCCTGGGGACCCGATACGTCGACGGCCTATGGAAGCACGATCTTCACATCTGTACTCTTCGCCCTCGGCCAGGCAGGTGCGAAGCCAAAGGGCATTGAGCACATGTCACATTCTAGGAATCATCTGCGAGATTGTGCCTTTAATATCCCTTCGTATATGGAGGCCTCAGTCACCCCTGTTTTGGAGAATCTTGAGAAGCTACACATCGATATCGATTTGCTCGGCGGCAGCGACTTCTCTAGCGACGATGCCGCTGGCCATTCGTCGACTGCGGATATGATGCTTCGCAGATTTCTCCTCAAGTTAAAGAACGTCAAGCACCTACGCATCAACGAGACACATAGTAGTGTTACTGGTCCCGGTATGCTTCTTGGGTGGCTAGGTCGCGAGAATGCAACGTCGTCAGCGCCTCCACCGCCTGGGCCGTCTTCTGCGCCTGGATCACCTCTTGCGCCCCTTGAACCCTCACCCGAATACCACCAGTTGGAAGAACTCAATTTTGGCATGATGAATGTGGAGCCTCAACACCTCCTCGCCGTTGCCCGAAAATTCGCGCCTACGCTCAAGAGACTAGAACTACACAAGGTCACCCTCCGGCGACGGCTCCCAGATGGCCACTCAGGAACGTCGCCAAAAATAAGCTTCTGGAATAAGTTTCTGGAGAAGCTGAAAGACATCCCCAACCTCGATTTGCGGCACATCAAGATCAGTTTTCCTCAGCAGCAGTGGGCTTCACGACCAACCCGGTCTTTTGTCACCTTCGAAGGTTCGAAAGAAAGCGTGAAGCAGTATACCGGAACGGATTGGAAGTACTTCGTTGGGCACGAGATGATGACCAAGATCAACGTGCAATGGCCGAGTGAAGATAGCAGTGCGGATGAGGATGAGGATGATGACGGTATTTGGGACCTATATGCGCTTGATTTATAAGCGCCGGGTTGGCTAACGATGTATGATACAGATGACTCCGACGACGACGACGACGATGAGGAATAGTTGAGGGTATCAGGCGGATTACATGTTTAATTATTCAGGACCTAATCTAAGGTCTTCTAAGTCTACACTAAATTATCCTAAACTACCTGGTCTAAAGTCTCCTAAATTATCCTAAACTACGTATCCTAAACTTACCTAAATATCTTCTTGTCATTTAGGATAGATATCCTAGATTTCCTTGCCGACCCTCAGTAGCCTACCCATACCTAATCAAGTTATCGTATGCTGTGGCTCTCCGTATCTTTGACAACTTCCCAGCCATCGGATGGTATGTCCCCTGAACTTCCAGGCATGATCCATTTATTCCAGGCAGCCATTCCCACTTCGACGGGTGTGATTGATGTCACATGATGTCGTGATGGGGTCGCGCCTAGAATTTAGGTCGATTGGCGCGTTGGTGCCTGGAGCGCGTCTCCTCGGTTATTTGGGGGTGACAGAATGAGCGGGCAGGTTAACTCTGTAAGTACTGAGTTATCAGGTCTTGTTGCTCGACCTCTATGAGTCAAAATGATGTACTTAAACCAATTATTAGTGAGATAATATATTATTATCCCGTTTATTCTTTCAATTGAGCTTCAAAACCAATGAAAACGGTCTCTTTTGTTCCTTTAATCGCCATCTCATTAATAGGGCCTTTTTGTCACCCTGCCCCAGCTGTCAAAGGGATCGCTCCAAGTGGGGGGTTTCAGCCTAGATGCCCGTGCTACCTTCCCATTCAGCTGGACGTCACCTCATATGAGCTTAAGCTTCCGGGAGCCTTTAAAATGGGAAGGAGCCGACCTCATCTCTAGACTTTTCAATTTCTCCTCAACTCTACGCACCTCACTCTCTCTCCTCTCCCCATCATCACAATCTTCTTCCACTTGTTTCCGTCTCGTAATTTGCACCTCGCACCATTGGACAAGGATCGCTCGCCCTGAGATTCGGCGATTGCTGCATTCGGTTCAGCTCAAAGTTGTTGGGTATGACGCCCCTGAACCAAGCTCTTTTCTCCACGCGACGGATGGTTAGGGCTATTACGAGCTTTGCTAACTTTATCTTAAGTTGGACCAATTCCTCTTTAAACTCTAAACACCTTCCCTCTACTCTTACACCACTTTCAATCACACATCCGCCAAAATGCCTCCTAGAAGAAGAGCTGCCGCGAACCCTCCAGCTGATCCACCTCTGGACGGCTGTGCGATCGCAGTCAGCGGCAAGTTTGACGACATTAGTCATAGCCATTCCTCTCTCGAGGCTCTCATCCGCAAGCATGGTGGATCATTCACCAGAAGCGTCACAAAGGCCACCACCCATGTTGTTTCTACTCAAGATGACTTTAACTCCCAAAGCAACAAAGTCACAGCGGCCAAGGATAAGGGCCTCCCTGTCGTGGACCCCACGTGGCTCATTGACATCGACTCCAAGGGTAATAAGCTGAGCGCTGACGACTATACCTGGGACTCTGCTTCCAAGACCAATGGCACTGCTAAAGCTGCAACCAATGGCAAGTCAAAGAAGCGATCCCCTCCTGCCGCTGATGATGAGGATGAAGAGGAGGAAAGCCAACCCAAGTCCAAGCGCGCAAGGAGCACCAGCGTCGCGCCTAAAGCGAAGGCTAAGCCCACGGCGGTCAAGAAGAGCACCAAAGACAAGGCCCCCGTTGAAGATGAGTCTGAAGAGGAGGAGGCCCCCAAGACTAAAGCTAAGCCTAAGGCTGCTGCAAAGAAGGGTGCCAAGGGCAAAACTGCTGTCAAGGATGAGCCCGAAGAGAACTTGGAGGAAGAAAAGGTTGTTGCTGAGGGCCAGTTCATCAAGAAGAAGGATGTTGCAATTCCTCTTGATGAGCACTGCACTCTCCCCACGTACCAAGTTTATGTTGATCCAGACACTGGTCTCATCTACGATGCCTCATTGAACCAGACCAATTCCTCAGCAAACAACAACAAGTTCTACCGCATTCAGGTGTTGAAGAATCCCAAGTCTACTGATTTCAAGACTTGGACTCGATGGGGTCGTGTTGGAGAGATGGGTCAGAAGGCCATCCTTGGAAACGGAACCGTTGACGACGCTATCAAGCAGTTTCAGAAGAAGTTCAAGGACAAGTCAGGTCTCGCATGGGACAACCGTACGGACAACCCCAAGCCTGGCAAGTATGCGTTCGTTGAGCGTAGCTACAACCCCGATTCTGATGATGACGAGGAGGAGGACGGCAAGAAGGCTGTTAAGAAGGAGGCAGATGATGAGGAAGACAATGCGTCTCCTCCTGAGTGTACACTCGAGAAGCCTGTCAAGGAACTGATGGAGCTCATTTTCAACCAGCAATACTTCCAACAGGCTATGACATCTCTCAACTACGATGCCAACAAGCTGCCACTGGGCAAGCTGAGTAAGACAACTATCACTCGCGGTTTCCAGCAGCTCAAAGATCTCGCTGCCTTGATTGACGACCCAACCCTTGCCGCATCAAAATGGAACATGTCCATGTCTGCTGCTACTGAGCACCTTTCCAACACCTACTACTCGTTCATTCCCCACGCCTTTGGTCGAAACCGGCCACCTATCATCCGTGACAACAACCTGCTCAAGCGAGAAATAGAACTTCTCGAGAGCTTGTCAGACATGAAGGACGCTGCTGAGATCATGAAGATTGACCGCAAGACGAGAGATACCATCCATCCTCTCGATCGCCAGTTCCAGGGTCTCGGCCTTGAGGAGATGACTCCTCTTGACCACAAGAGCAGCGAGTTCAGTCATCTCAAGAACTATCTCAACGAGTCCCGCGGTTCTACTCATAACATGAGCTACACAGTCAAGGATATCTTCCGCATTGAGCGACAAGGCGAGTTCAAGCGATTTGACAACTCTGAATATTCCAAGATCTCTTCCGATCGTCGTCTTCTGTGGCACGGCTCGCGAGCGACAAACTACGGTGGTATCCTTAGTCAGGGTCTCCGTATTGCCCCTCCCGAAGCTCCTGTGTCAGGCTACATGTTCGGCAAGGGTATTTATCTCGCCGATATGTCCTCCAAGTCGGCCGGATACTGTTGCTCTTACAACACTGGTGGCGAGGCTTTACTTCTGCTTTGTGAGGCCGAGCTTGGTGATCCTATTCAGAAGCTCGTTGATTCTAGCTACAATGCTGGCACTGACGCAAAGAAGAAGGGCATGCACAGTACCTGGGGCCAAGGAAGAACCGGCCCCAGCAAGTGGATCGATGCCGGTGTTGTTCATGAAAGCCTCAAGGGTATCAAGATGGTAAGTTATCAGTCCCTCCAACAATTGCTCGATCTTGTATGCAAATTCTAACATTATTTCAGCCCGATCCCAGTGTCAAGCCTGGTGATACCAACGTTTCCGATGCCCGTCTGTACTACAACGAGTACATCGTTTACGATGTCGCCCAAGTCAAGTTGCGTTACCTCCTCCGTGTCAAGATCTAGGAAAATGCCGTGAACTGGTAACGGCAACGCTTGCCCATGAAATAATCAGCGATCATACATCTTCATGAATGTGAGATCACTGTTCATTTGGGACATCTTGGTTCTTTCTTTCGCCGCTATTTATAAATATCTGTACTGGCGCACAGGCGAGATGATTTGATATGTAGGAACAGAAAAGCGGTTGCTGGATGTCAGGGTCATTACTGGCAGTGGGCCATAGGATCGCAACGGCGTTATACGGACAGGTAGTGTTTGACTTTGATGTTTTCTTTCGTTTCTCATGTGTCTCTTAGACTACTGTATGTACATGAAGATAATACACTATCTAGAACATCTGCGCATTATTTCGTGAAGGGTATCATATCCCTAAAGTATCCGTGCTTTTTCTTTTTCCAATGTTCCAACTCTTGCTTAAACGTAGATGGGAGTCTTTGTGACTTGGTTTATATGGTATGTCCTTGGCTTGTTGTCATTCTCATTCTTTGAAAGATCAACATCCAATGCTGAACATGACCTTCAGATGTGAATAGACCACTGAGGTAGTAGAGCTGGGTTCCAATACTTGTACGTTTGAGCTTCGTCAAGTACTACGGGATAGAAGTCCAGAAATATGCCCGAGGTCTCTCATGACTCAAAGTTCGTTCTTTTTCGTGAGTCATGGGGGGTGGATCGGCCGATATTGATTTTCTAGCCTGTGGTGGACGTTTCTGTTTCGTCTGCAGGGTGTGAGGCGGCAGTTTCAAAGTTCGAGAATTCGGATTCGCCTGGATATCTCGATTTCATCGCCTCGGTGGAAGTACTCCTGCCTTCGGAGGGTTTGTCGGATCATCGGGTTGAGAATCGGGGCTTCGGGGTGTCATTGACCCACAGCGACATCCGACACTAAATATTGTGTAGATGGCTCTGAAGGACTCTTGAAACTTCTCGAATGGGATTCAGATCTTCTAGCCTGATCAAATCCATTTCAAGCTCCAACCCCTCCATTGAGAGCATCCATGCTTAGCCAATCGTTGTTTGGCATCCAAAGATTCTGATCAAGTCCCATGCCGTACTCCAATCCGCTATCTGCGCCTAACCCATCTGTACCTCCGTCGTAGGCGTTGTTGATCTCTGAAATTCCAAAGTCTTGACGTGGTACTATCTCGGGAACGCTCACGGTTGGTTTTGTAGGGGCTGGGGCTTCGGTGCTTGGGTGTGGCAAGTCTGGCGAGACTTGGCTTTCGGGGACCCATGGATCGGCGACGAGTGAAGGAGGGAAGGTTGAATCGGTCATGGCGGTTATCGAAACAGAGTTCATCGAGCTGAACTGGTTGGGATCGCTCATGTTATGATCATTCGCGAAACCATGTCGTAAAGGTTGTTGCGAATAGCCATTATCAAGCGGGAGTCGACCGTGTTGATCTGGCGTTGCGGAGGGTCCACGGATGGCGATTCCATGAGTTATTAGCCTTTCCAGATCTGCTTGAATGCCTTCTGCAGTCTTTCCCGCGCAGCAGGACTTGATAGTTGACAGGCAAATCTTTGCCCGTTCCATGACAGCTTCCAAGTTGAGGTCATATTTCAAAGCATTAGTATGATACGCGTATGTTAACACACGGGCGCATTGGTATGCGCAGATAGCCATATCCAAATCGGTTACAGGTTTCGAATTGAGTTTGTGCATAGATGAAAAGATGTTGGCCATTGACATGGCATGCTCGACACATTGTCGTTGACAATGATCGACAAAAGCATCGTCGAGAGATGCAAGGATAACACGAGGAAGGGCTTCCCGTAAACCTCCTAGGGCAAGACGGTAGAGGTCGATCTGACATTGGTGCCACCAAACGTGAATCATGATGAATGTACATATTCGAGGAGAGTAGGCTCGGAGTCGCAGTGAGCTTTCTGAAAATTGAAAAGATGCTGGTAAATGGGTTGCGAAATCACTGAGGTCTTTCTGCAGTCCCCAGATACCGGCTTGCAGTTCATCAGGCTTGGTGTTCCGAGACAACATAACGCGTCGAGAGAATTCCATAATTCGTCGTCGCATGTGCTGTATGCGAATGTGGAGAGCTAGACTTCCGACATCTTCGGCCTGGGGATTTCGAGGTTTGTCGGGATCATGAATAAGTCTCTCGGTCGGTTGTGGAAGATCAAATTCAAAGTTGCGCTCATTGCATGGCAATCCTACATGGATCTTATCAGCACTCCAGAGAGAGTAGTCACGATAGCCGCCCGAGACACCCGAATCAATACAGTAGAGAGCCCACATGAGTCGACGGCGAGACTCTTGGGCGAGGAAACAGAGATTTGGAGCTTCGTGATTCAGACGCAAGGCTGCGGCGTATCGGGAAGCGATACTCAGCAGCATGAAAGCGCTTGGAGATTTCTTGGACAGGATACGATGCTTGATAATCAGGACAAGCGCCTGTACTTTGATGGTTGAAGGCCGAGTGTAATCGGCAAAAATGAGAGCCTCAGCATCGTCGATACATCTTTCACCATATTCCTTCATGCCTGGTCCCATATCCGTGAGGTACGAAGTAATGCCAATCAGGGCCAGAAGAAGTGCCTTTTCAACTTTGCCTGTGTTGTATCGTCCTTCAAGGGAGGCTCGATGGAGGAAAGAGAACATGGGAATGTGATGGACATGGTTGAAGAACTTGTTAAAAGTCCGGCCTATTAAAGCATCGAAGGATTCATCTGGAAAGGGGCTACAGCTGTTGTTAGCCAGTGGAGGTTTAACTACAAAATTGACTTACACTTCAGGTGCGAACCCTTGAGGCGTAGCGGTACTAGCCGGGTCGGTCAACCCAGGGTCGCTATCGTTGTGACCATCTTCTCGATCACCTTCTTGACTCTGCGGGCTTCGGCCTTCGCCCCTCATTGTAATGCGCGCCCTTTTGCTTGGTCGGTAAACGCATTCAATGCCTTGGGAGCGACAGCGATCGCATGACGGCATGTGTCCGGAACATCGGGCTTTTCGACTATGACAGCTGATGCAAGCTTGTCGAACTCGGCGACGCGGCAGAGCGCCAGACAAGGCACCGGCGTCGCCGTCATCGTAGGAGCAGGGAAAGCCAAGTCGCTCGCAGTTGGAGCAAATGTCGCGCGCACCATTGCATCGAACTTTTCGAGCGCGGCAGGTGACGCAGGTCAGTGACGATTTTTTGGGTTTGCGGTCGGGAGAATTGGCGTGAGAGGCTGGCTGGGATGGGTTCACGGATTGCTGAGCGATGCCCGAGGCAGAGGAAGTGTTTGGGACGGGGAGAGGAGAGTCGAGGGAGGAAATGAGGTTATTCGGGTTGTCGCCAGCGGCGGAGGCGAGATCCATGGCGACGAGGTGGGAGGTTTTAGGCGCATGGAGGGACTCAAAGACTGGGGATCATGAATATGAGCTTTAGCAGCGAGTTCCGAAGTTTCAAGAGCAATCCACCGAGACCAACGTCAAGTCCGACGAGGGTCTTCAGGTGGGGAAAGCGATTCTGACTGTAGGTAGCTTGTTCGTTTTCATTCAGGTAGAAGAAATTGAGTGACGATGGTGGTGATGGTGATGTTAGGTTGGGTTTGGGTGGGAGTCAGAAGGCGGGCAACTGCACAGACAGAGACAAACAAACAACGTACGTAGCGTGAGGTAGCGCACCTAGTGGGTAAGATAAGGAAGGTGTGGCCCTGGCCTGGGGTTTCTGGGTCTAGGTCCGGGTTCTGCGTTGGTGGGAAAGCGGGACCGGAAGGGCCTACACTGCAGGTTCTGTCTGTGTCTGTTTACGGGTGGGTTGGGTGTATGCATCCTAAAATTTTGGTGTTGATCTGATGATGGATAGAGTCAGATCTTCACCCAGATCAGACATATAAAAGTCTAAAACAAGCACGCAATTAATCTTTAAACTGACGTACAAATTGACATCTTCCCTCCAAATTCAGTGAACCTCTCTGGTCTCTGGCGACAAAACTCATGGAACGACAATGTGTGGACCGCCATTTGGCCCACAGCCTAAGCTTGCTTGGCAGAAAAAGCTGTACCCGAGTCTCTCTCATTCGCGAGCCACGGATGTCACAAAAAGGTCACCGCTAACAATATTCACAGTGAGAGCTTTATCTGTCTGTCTCTCCCGGTCCGTGGAACGTCGTTGTTGGGCTATTTATCTATCGGCGTCTAAAATAGAGAGAGCTCCCTCCAAGCTACGATCGAAGCATTACACGAGTCAGTTAAGCTAACGAAACGAAACGGGGAACAAAAATCAATCAGGCACCTGATGCTACACAACATTACAATGAAATGTCCGAGCCAGCCAATCCATTTCTCCGTCTGATTCTCACAGAATTTTCCCGGACCTTTTTGTCCAGGCTCTGATTGGAATCTGCCGAGAAAGACGTTTCGAAAAAAACGCATCATCGGTAACTCTATTGACGATGCGACAAGTGAGCAAAACCTGGGGATACCAATGAGAGACAGAATGGACCGAGAAGCGACGCCTTCAAAAAGGGTCAGGCCCGCTCGATCCCGGCGCCCTGGGCTTGATAGTCTCCGCTACGAACCAGGTTAATCGACCGGGATTAAGCAAACTTTTTGAACGTTGTTGACCGATGCAACCGGTCACAGAGAGACAATGAAGAACGAACAGATAGACAATACGAAAAGACAAACATTATCGTCATGTTCAGCGAATTCTGCGCATGAATCTCGATCCTTCAATCCTTGGAAACTGCAGGACTCCTCCTTCAGGACAACTCAATCGGTCAGGGATACCGACGGTCCGAAGTGAGCTGATCAAGGTCGCGACCAACCGAAGCAAAGATGGGCAAATCCTTTCTTAGCGCCTGTGTCTAGCGGATATGCAGGGT